>JARHVA010007224.1:437500-730037 GCA_037957365.1 Torreya grandis
TGGTAATAAATATAAGCAAATAGAGACTCATCTAGAAAATTACCATAAAAAAGATTGGGGTTTTTTAAATTAGGTTTTGAATAGGTCTGAGTATCATCAATAGGGTCCTTGGATCTGATTCTTCACTAGATAGTAGTACCCCAGTAGGACAATAGTGCCATGTGGTTATAGTGTCCTCAAAATGGCTCTAATGTCCTCTTTATAGGACTATTCCTATTTTCTAGGATTACATGCATCTATGTTTTTGGGTATTGTTCCTATGTGCACATGAAATATGGAACTCTATGTTATACCTAGAATATCTAATTTAATATGCAAACCCTAATCCTCCTTGACAAGTATGGACATGAGCTAAAAATGTGTATGTTCATTTGTAGGATAGGATTTTCATCCTCAACACCCTGTTATGATAGAGAGTTGACTACATAACAATACTTTGAGGAGGGATCAAGCCTGATGTAGTACTTTGACCTATAGCAAGTGAATGCTACAATGCTAGTGGTCTTGAATGCCTTGAGTGTGTTTGATATTGGAAATCTTTGAAGTCTGGTCTTAGCAGTAATTGTAGATGGTAATATCGTATAAGTAAGGAAGAATAAGTATTAATATACCTTGATTTTTCTCAACTTATTTCTTATTTAAATAGGGTTTTTTCTATCTATTCTCCATCTAAGGGCTATAGAGGTCTAATAATCTCGTATTCATAGTGATATCATAGATTGTGAAAATAATAAAATATGCGTAGGCACATACCTTAGGAGGGGCATACCCATTTTGAAATATATATGTCAAGGGACACTAGTGCCAAGTTGGGGACACTAGTGGCATGTGGCTCTAGTGTCCTTAATGTGGCGCTAGTGTCCAACTGGTATATTACTAGGCACATTGGGTTGGGATCTGGGAATGTTATTCTAGTACTATATTTGATTTGATATAAGATGTTTTTGGTTTGCACAATGGTTGGAAAAGTGTGATAAAGGCTCTAGGATGGGTATAAGGATAAGATAGGAATAGGTTGTCTCAATAAACACTCTTAACATCCAAATACCACTTTTAGGTGATTACATTACCCCCCCACCTTTATGCTAGAAATAAAATAAAGTGAAATAACTATTATAAAGGAAAAAGAAGTGTACATGGACTTACCTAGGAAGTGAATCCCATGTAATTGAGTCTGGATATGTGAAGTTGGGTCTACGTATGTGGAACATGATCTAAATCAATGTCCTATAATGAAACATGAAAAAAATAGTCCTCAATTAAGATATTATTAAAAATAAAATATTATTCTTAGTAAAGTTACTAATTAAATAGATATGAAAGAGGAAAGGAATGAATATACCTAGTTGGTTATGCAAACTAATGTATGAACCTAGTGATAACTTGTGTGTGTGAGTGTACATAGTGATAAAATAATTAAATAACTTGGACTAAGTTGATAGCTTGCTCAATCCTCATATATGGGTGGCTCAAGAAATCAATCCAATTTTGACTCCATCATTGCCCACCCCTATTTGGTGGATAATGACCTATGAATAGCTTGGATTTAGATTATAAGTGGGCCTAACCTTCTTGTGTGGTTGGATCAAGAACTCAATTAAGATATGACTTTATCATAGCCCACCTATGTGAAGTAAATGCATTTAAAATTGAATTACACAAAGTGTTTAAGCTATCTAACTGTGTATGTCAACTCTATATCCACTTGGATACATTAGGTAGCTTTAGGCCACTTGAGAATGCCAACCACTATATATGGAGTAAGGCATGAAATTGGTGACAACCTAGAATATGATATCAAGTGTATACAATATAGATATTGACATGGAATTTTCAATTCCATTTGATCAACCTATGTGTAACTAAGCATATGGAAGCTATGTGCCATGTGCATGCCCCCAATCTAATATTTGAGTATACTAATGTTAAAATGAGTATGTAATAATTGTATCTATTTATCTAAACTGAATATGGAATTGATCATTCCATGTATGATGCCCACAAATATGAACAACTAGTATGAAATATATCTGAATTTGAACATAACTATCAAACATGTGACTATACCTATGCAAATTTGTATTATAACTTATGTATTATTTTGGATAATTTGGGCTATCCTAAAGTTGGGGCTACTAGACAGTAGTGTCATATAGTGGATAGTATCACCCTATGGTACTACTATCTTAATTTGGTTTGGATTTTTTTTGGTATAAAATCAAATAAGTAAATGTGGATCATATATGCCCCCAATGGGTAGATGATGGTAACTCTGGATCAGTGTAGTGGACCAAAGTCTTGTATGTAATCTAAAAGTACTTGATAAGAACAAGTGAAGAATATATGTATGATAAAATTGACTATACTAAAATAAGTAGCATAGGTAATATCTAGTAAGTAGAAGAAATGTAAATATTAAAATGCATATAATCTGTAAATTTTGTGTTTTTGAGTAATATTTGAATGTTTTTGTATTTTGACCTGTTATAGTGTTTTCTATTTTTTTAATATAAGTTATATAGAAGAAAATAAAGATAAACTATGTACAAGGAGTGAGAGGGAGAAGAAAGTATGTACAAAAGTAGGAACCATACTAACTAATGAGTCTCATGGGAGACTCACTATCACTATGACCTATGTCGAATAAGGGAATTATGATCATGTGTGTTGTCTTAAAGGACAACTATGATCCCATAATCTACTTTGTAGAGTGAACTATGTTTGAATCTACTTTTGTAGTGATACTATGAAGTTGTGACACTAATTTTGATGCCTTGTGAATTGTAGGGGTCTTAAGAACCCATATGGTAGAAAAAGAAGTTGTGTGTGATGTAGGTGCCTTGTGTTGAGAACACCTAGTACCCAATAAAACTGATCTCAGCATAAATTGAGTGGAGGAAGGCACCTTAGAATCTATGATGTATCTCTGATGTAGGGGTCTCTCTAGTAATGGTCTTTATGGGAGAGTATGCATATGTGTTGATACTATAGGATTAGACCTAACCTACACTGATGACTTTGTTGAACATGGTGATATATGCATAGGATTTATACTCTCAATTTTAACTTTTAACCATGAATATCTATTAATGGTGCTATAAATACAATTGGTATCACCAAATGTTTTAACCTTTTATGGTTTTGACAATGGAAATCCTAAGTTAGGTTAAAGGGATGGGATGTCTAAATTAGTTAAATGATTTGTAATGATTAAACACTAAATTTTTATATATTTTGAATTATTTTTCCTTTCTAAAAATAGTAATAAATATAAGCAAATAGAGACTTATCTATAAATGACCATCACAGAAGATTTAGGTTCTAAAAACTAGGTTTTGGATAGGTTTGAGTGTCGTCAATAGGTTCTCTAGGTCTGATTCTTCACTAGATAGTAGTTCCCCATCTAGATAGTAGCACCATGCTACTCTAATGTCCTTAAAATAGTTATAATGCCCACTTTTTAGGATTGTTCCTATTTTATAGGAGCACCTATGCCTATGTTGATGGGTTTTGTTATTGTATGAATAAAATATAAAACTTTGTATGTGCTTGGAATATCTAATTTAGTGTGTAAACCCTAATCTTCCTTGTAAATATGGCATGATCTAAGAAATTTGTGTTCATTAGTAGGATAGGATGTACATCCTCAACACCTAATTTTGAAGAGAGTTGCCAACATATCAATACTCTGAGGAGGGATCAATCTTGATGTACTTCTCTCACCTATGCTTGGTTCAAGTGCAAGTGGATGCTAGAATGAGAGTGGTCTTGAATGCATTGACTATGCTTGAGATTGAAAATATTTAAAATCTAGGATTAGGGTAGTTATAGATGGTAGTATGCAGAAGTAGGACAAAATAGGGATCAAGTACCTTGATTTTTCTCAACTTGTTTCTTATTTGGATAGGCTTTTGCATCTATTTTTCATCTAATCTATATATGTCAAATAATTTTGTATTTATAAAGATTTGTAGCTTATACAAAGAATAAAATTTACTTAGGACAACCTTAGGAGGGGCACACATTTTAAAATATATCTATTTAAGAGAGTTAGGGTAAAGGACACTAACACCAACTTGGAGACACTAGCATCATATGGCTCTAATGTCCTTAATATGGTGCTAGTTTCTAGTTGGTAGACTGTTAGGAATATTAGGTTGGGATCTACGAATGTTATTCTATGACTATGCTTGAGCTAATAGAAGATGTTTTTGGTCTGCACAATAGATGGAAAAGTGTGATAAATTCTCTAGGATAGGTCTAGGTCTAAGCTAGGAATAGGTTGTCTCAAGCAACACTTTTAGCATCCAAATACCACTTTTAGGTGATTATAACCACCTTACACACTCTTATAAGTTGATAGATGATCCCTAAATATTCTCATCCCTATTATCATCAACCTTAGACATATTTTATGACCTACCTAACACGTAGCATGATGAAATCATCCATTAGACAAGAACACCCTAGGGGACTATATCACATTGCTCTAGTGTCTTGGCCTCTTCTCTTTTCTTCTTACCAAATAATGACTAATTTTCAAAATTAAAATCTATAAAAAGGTTGGCTTATGTCCCTAATGATCTAAATTTTGAATTAATTTCCAATATATGACTATATAAACACTTTTCAAACCATTTTTCACACAAGAGGCTTCCACGTCAAAAATCATTAGAATCATAATTCCACATTGATATCAAAGCACCTATTTCTCTCAATTTTGATTTCATAAATCCATAAGTAGTCAATATTTAAGTATAAATACGTTTTATAGGTCATAATTCATAGTTAAGGAACCTAATCATAGAAGTATTTTACCATTTATTTACATGCCATTATAGTATGGGATAACTACATGAAGTTTGATCCCTTTTTAGAGTATTGGTATATAGGCAATGTTCAATACATGGGGTGTTGAGGTCTCACCCAACTTCAATTACTGACCCCTTTTTACCAATTGACTTACATAATTCTTCACATGTCAAATATCTAAGGTTTTTTAAGTAAATTAAGTCACATAATGGTCTTCACAAGTGATTACAATCTCTCACACTAGACACAGGATCTATAGAAAAAGGCACAAAGAACATAGAGACATTAATTCCCTCATTGAAAGTAGATAGGAGCACCCAAATTTGGACATCATTTCTACCCCTCTAGTATCATGTTCCTAGTGTTGTTGTCCATGCCTAGATCTAGTTCCTAATTCTTGATTTTAGTCATCAGATATCCCTACATAAAAAGTTTCAACCTATGATTCCTCCCATGGATAGAGTTTTTAGCCAAGTCTTTGTTTCTCATTACACTTTTATATTTTTAGTAAGTTTCAAGAATATGGTAGTCAAAAATCTATGAATGCTATTATTTTTATGTTATTTTCCTAATTTTTCATAGTAGTGTTGTCATTTAAAGTTTTCATATTAATCCAAATTTGATAAAAACAACTAAAAGAACCAATTATGTTGCATAAGTTTAAATATTTTGATGAGATATATTATACAATTAAAAATCATGAATTTAAATTTATTATCTTAAATAAACTCAAGTACACTTCAAATGCTCCTACTATGAATGTCAAGTTTCAAAACAAGCCCAATTATTAAGAGTGAATCCAATGAAAGTAATAATGAATATAAGATTATAGTTAATGTTATATAATAACCAACACAAAATATTCAATTACAAGTTACACCAAGGATGCAATTCACAAGGTTAATATCACCTCCTCATGTATTATTTCAAAAGCTACTTGAGCACAATGTCATTATTATCAAGGGTAAAAAGAATGGAGAGTTTGAATAATTTAACATTATTTTTAAAATAATATAAATGTATGTGTCAATAAGAAGGAGTCAAAGAGTCAAAAGAAAGGAAGATTTCAATGAGAAGTTGAACAGCCTATTTAGGCAAGTGTTTAAAGAAGGAGAAAGTAGATCGTTTGCCTGAATACAATATCATTTTGGTCTCATTCATGGAGTTATAGTGTGTTAGTTTCCTTCATTTTATTATTTTTGGTTATTTATTATGGTTATAGTTACAAATATATTGTATATTATTGCCACTAAATTACATTAACAATATGATTATTGTTTGAGCCGATTTGGTTAAGCTATAGACACCTAAGGAACACATATAGGATTGGAGACAATTTTTCATAAATTTTACTAGGAGGGAGCTTGAATGTAATCAGAAATGCATCATGTCTATAAATCAATCATAACTCAGAGAAGATAGATCATACCTACATTTCCTATTGGAGATAGATTAGATAATTAGGAACATGACCAATATTGGGATTTGATAGACACAATTAGGAGATATATTATCATAATAAATAATACTAGGGAGGGTTCCAAAGCCTCCAGTCAAGAAAAATCATGCAATAACCCTAGCTAGGTTCAATGTTTTATATTCACTAAACTAATAATAATTAAAGTAAAATCTAATCTAGTGATCACCAAAGCTTATGGCATAAAGTGGGGGTAATAAATCACAAAAGTAAAAATGAATAGAATATATATACTCATGTCAATGAATAAAAAATCCTAATGCATGAAAAATAAGAATAAATGTATATGTATCTACTCTTATAAAGGAGGAACAAAGTTAGGAATACTTACCTTTGAAGATGAACCCACCGAGCCTCAATCTCTCCCTTGGCCAAATTTCTTCACAAGAGGGTTTTATAATGTGTAAGGATGACAAGGATAAATCAGATATAGGATACATAACCTATCAATGCATCTAAAAGATTTCTCCATAAGATAAGATTTATATATCCAAAGAAGGTATGAAACCCTAATTATGTTCCTCAAGTAGAATGGTGGATAAGCAGATTAGCATAATATCTCTTACTTCTTCTCTTCTATAAATAATGACAAAATGATCTTGTATATATAGGCAAATTTAACCCTAATCCCTTCTAAAATTTATGGTTGATAATGTCAACCAAGCCAAACTAGTACAATTAAAGACAAAAATTCACTAGGTCATGGGCTAGGTCGGCCAAGAGCTGACCAAGACCCTAAATGAATTTTACCCAAAATAGTATATGGTTAACCCAATAGACCTATTATAATATACTATCAAAAGGGGCTTAAGGTGAGGAAAAGAGGGATGAAAAGTGGAAAATATTGAATAAGTGTGCAAAGGAAGATTCATATCTTAGGGGAATGTTTTTAGGAGCTAGTTGGATTGGCAATAAGTGGCAATAAGGGACAACAATCCTATGAAGCACCAATGATCTACCCACCCCTTTCTTAGTGCACCCCTTAGGGCATGCACTTAAATAGATTGAGTCTTGATGGATTATTACAAGATAAAAAGAATCAATAATCGATAAAGGTTTAAAATATTATGTGTATACATATGCCTCACTTAAAGCTCATCACATTTCACTAAGGTGCAATAGGGAATGGCGCTTTGAGAAAGAACATGGTAACACATAACACTAAGGCTAAAAAAAGTTGAAATATTTTAAAGAAAAAATAACTGAAAGTAAATGATAGAAAATTAAATAACTATAAATTAAATGTATGCATACCTTGACTTACCTTTATCACTGGATGGTTATTTGTTGTGTTTTTAGTTTTGATTGTGGAGGGCACAGAGACTACTTTTGACAAACCCAAGAATACAAAAATAAAGAACAAAAACAAATAAACATAAGAAAGACAAGATAACTGATGTTATGTGGATGGGATGTACTTGGAAATTTGGCAAGATAGGGTGACAAGTGTTATGTTAGACCAAATGACTAAGTCAAAATTTAAAGTAAATCAGGTAACCAAAAATCCAAGGCTACTAAAGACTAAAAAACTCAAACAAGTAAACCTTGAGTAAGAAAGGCAAACTCACCAAGTCAAATCAAGAATACATGTCAAAAATAATGGTAATAAAACATCTATGTAAAATTAGTAATAATCCTTACTTAAAAAAATATGGGCAAGCAAAAATGGTAAAAGAACATTGATGAGTAAGAAGCAACAAGCCTTACTCAATCATCAATGGAAAAAGGTGCATAAAATGGAAAATAACATTGATGAGTAAAAAGTAACAAGCCAACCTCACTCAATAATGTAAAAAGGTACATGAAATTAGAAATGGACTCAGGTGTCTACAAATAGGGGTAGTACAATAATGATAAATGGTAAAAATAAATCAAGGCATCTCTAAAAATGTAAATCCATGGTGTAAATAAAGTAATCATAGTTGCTTAGACATGTTGTTTTGGTTTTAAAGATAGATAAAACTCAAATAAAGTAGTGCTATCATGTTTTTAAGATGTGAAGAATAAGGAAGTATAGAAGAGGGAAAAAATATTTAGAATCATAATTTTCCTGTCAAGGGGAAAGTGAAATGGGTGGAAGAGAGAATGAAAGAAAAACCAAGGTGGAGGAACTCTTTATTGAACTCAAGACATTCAAATCAAGTTTGTCAAAATAATAAGACTTTCAACCTTAAGGACTCTGAAGAACTTCTCTTAGCCATACAAGCCTTAGGTGAACCAATGAAGTATATAGATCATCCCATGAAGGTTATTGTTGGTGTTTTATATTTCACCCTGGCTGGAAGTAGAAGTGTTTAGGTTCTACTTACAAATTTAGTCTAACATGGAGCTGACCCTAGGCTATGGGTCTCTTATAATGGGGTCAAACCTCTAGAATTTTTAATGAGGATAGCTCCTCTAATGCATCATTTTATCTCATTTCCACTACTAAGACCTAATAATGATGAGGGAAAAGGGAGAGAGATAACATAAAAAGGAAACTTAAGCTAAAGATGGTGATGCACTTAAATGATGGTTAATTCACTCTATTTGACTCTTAAACACTAATGAAACAAGTAAAATACTCTATCTAAGACTTTAAATATCTATCATACATCAATATTTCATGCAGAGGTCCAGAAAATGATCAAGAGTTGAGGGAAGTGATAGAAAGGTCTAATATAAGACACTAACTAGTCAAATTATCCACATACATGCTTCAATAAAAAGATATAAAACACTAAACATGACCTGCATAATAAGATAACTACTAATTAGGTGAGATCAAGACTTGACGAGAGAGAAAATCTCTACCACATATGTAATTAAATTGACATGAACACACTAGATAATCATAATGAAATTTGAATATAGTCTTCTATTCATTTCAAGAGGTTACAAGCTCTATCTTAGTAAAGTTTAGTCATTCCCAAGAGAGGGATTAGAGGGATACATTTTTGGGCTCAAAAGCCTCTATATATATAGTAGAAAGAGAGATGGGAAACATGTATGGAATAATGGAGAATGGGTCATAGTAATCGAGACATATGGTAGTAGTTCATTGGTTCCTTTATGTATGCATGCCTTCCTTCAACAAGTATTAATCCTTATCAACAAGCTAACCTCCTTTTATTTCAATAGTCTATGAGATCTTCTTATTGGCCAAGAGATTTACTAGAGGATAAGATTTTTTTGACATGATGACCAAGTCTTTTTGAATGGAAACAATGTTCTTAACTACTCTTTCAACCATTAATTTGCCACCTTGGGACCCTTAGCCCACTTGACTTACTCATAAGGATAAAATCATTGAATTTTGAAACTGACATATCCATGTCATGAATGGTTATTAGTACCTACTTTGTCAAGGATTGGGCCATGTCAATAGATGAGACCCTTTGTATTAATCACATATTTTCTTTATCTCCATATCTAGATCATAGATCTATTCTATAGGTGGAAAACCAATCTAAGATGATTAGTTTTCCTATATTCTTCATATGATGTAGACCTATAGACTACATATCCCCTTTATTAATCTAAATGGGTCCAAATAGATCCATTATACCTTTGCAAGAACTAAGAATTCACCATATACATGGATCCCTTTTAGAATGGCAAACACAGTCATAGAATGAATCTTGTAAGCTATAAAATGTCAAACTGGAGGTCCATATTAATCTCTAATAGAAGTCATTTATGTTATTGATCATCTTAGATAGATCATTGAGTTCTTTTCATGGCATTTAATTTAGATTTATTGGTAGTGGGATGACCCTATAATACCTATTTGCTTCTATTAAAAATTGGTTCTTGATTCAACTCTTGGTTCAACTTTATCATCAAAAATTACTTAGGCTAATCAAAATGCTCTAATCTATCTTTACTCCCATTGGCTTTGTAGATCCTCAATGTCAAATCTTGACCTTATTCACACTATTTGATCATGATGTATGATTTAATACAAACCCTCGATCTAGATCCTTTGACCTTTGGACTTTAACTCATACTATTGGATTGAAATATATGAAGTAATGCCAACCTTTAATTTACCTAGGCCCACTTTCCTACCAATTTCTATGCACTATTATATTATTAGTATAAACATACATTGATCATTGATATATATTGGTCCCACATTTTTGTTAATAAATGTGAACCATCATATTTCTATTCTATTAATCCACACCATCAAACCTTGACAAACTTATAGCTCTTTAAGGGTTTTTAACCCAGGAACCTTTTGACTAGTTTGATCCAAGCATGAATCATTAGATCCCATGTGTCAGTATGTAAGCTCACATGGACCATTAGATCTTGATAAAAAATTTAATTTCTAAGGATCTTTTTAACCCAAATGATTGCTTTATGTATTTCAAACTTGACACTCACATAGACATCTTGCTTCGTAAGTTCTACTTCAAATGCCCATAACTTAGGCTAAAAATCACACACATATATGAAACTCATAGAGCATGTTCTTAGCATGAATAAATTTAATTTTTCATGATCTAATGGTCTCATGAGGATTTTTGATCACATTTATAAAATTTTCAAGTAAACTAGTCCATTTATTCCTTCATGATGGTTTGGCTCACTTGGTCTTATGCTAGGGACTTTTTCTTGAATATTTGAAGCTCTGAATGATCTTATGAGGGCTATGAAAGCTTATCCATGACCTTAAATTAATTAAATACCATGAAACCCACTCAAGAACTAGTTCTTTTCTCTGTAAATAAATCACATTTCACTTTATGTAAGCTTAAAGTGTTTTCAAGAGATTTGTGAGCAATTTTGAGATCCTTGGACCACTCATTACATCCAGAACATATGTTCATATGATCATCCATTAGTAACGTTATTTATCTGGGCACATTTTTGGTATGTGGGAAAAAATGGCCAATAATTATATACATGAAAATTAAAATTGACCTATCTTGCCACAATGTGTTTCCCATTCCTTAGGACCCCTTACAGAGGCATCAGTATACTATGAAGATTGGTTACTTATGTTAAAAAGTAAGTTTCACCATAGAGTTTGTTGAATTTTCCTATTCCAATCTACTATCCTACCAAACCCCAATGGACCTCAAATCTATTATGAGGCAAACTGTGGAGTTTAATCTTCAATTAGAGATAAGAGATGTGTTTGTAATCATGTCTTTTGGTGTGATTTTTACTTTTAAGATTTATATGTTTCCTTATGTATATCATTACCTTTTATTTTAAATGATTTGTCTTTTAAATTTCTTGACGTATTTTTCTATTCCTCCTCCATATAGATTTGGAAAACTAAACATGGGTGATAAAGATGACTTTTATTTGAATACTTGGGACTTGGTTACTAAGAGAGAGAATTCAAAGAGCATGGTGTCTAAGAGTCTCATAAATCTAGGTGAAATAAAAGTATGATCTTGACTTTGACCTTGTTTTATCTAATTTGGAGTGAAAGGAAAAAAAATCAAGAGGAATGGCATATGGAATATTTTGAGTTATTCCAAATCACAAAAATGTGATAAAGGGAAAAAAAGGAATACAATGACAAAAAAATATGATTCCTTATTATAAGAATGAGAGAAATGGAGGAAAACATGTTAACATTGTTTGTTGTGCTAATTCCATATATCAAAAGAAGTAAAAGCTGAAGCTAAGAATATAGATCAAGAACTTGTAACCATTGCAAAACACATTCTAGAAAAAGGAATGATAAGATGGTAATTTTATGTGGAAGGCTAGGTCCTATCCATGGTCTTAAAATGCAACTCATAAAATAAGAACCCATGAGGGTGCCAAAAATCATTAGAAAAATAAATGAGATAAGAAAAATATGGTATTTGTGAGGAAGGTCAGGTCCTATCCATGGTCTTACACTGCAACTCAAAAAAGAGAAACCCACAAGGGTGAAAAAAGTGTATAAAAAGTATGAAAATAAATAAAATATGGTAAATCATGAGGAATATTGGGTCCTATCCATAATTTTACAATGTAAATCATGAGAAAAAGGGGAAACCAGAAGACCAAAAAGGAAGGATGAAGGTTTGTAAAAGGAGAGAACTGCTATAGAGGGAAAGACCCATGTAAGTAACCTAAAAAAAGTGTTTATATAGAGAGCATATAGCAATCATGATAAAAAGGGAAGAATTAGGAAAAATACTTTTTGAGGAATTATGCATTGGTGGGATCTTTGAAAACATGGCCTTTATTAGTTTGAAGTGATAGGTACTTGGACCAAGAATGTCTTTAACTAAATAGGGACCCCACCATTTTTGGGTGTATTCACATTCTTTGTAATGAGTATAATATAATTTAAGTACAAGATTAGCAATATTAAATGCATGAATTTTAACATGTTTGTTATGTTGTTTGGTAATATGATCCTTGTATTGGTGATTATGTTGTAAAGCAGAAAGATGACATTCATCAAAGAAATCAAGGGCATGAAGGCAAACTTCACATCATTCTTCATCAAGAATTATTCCATGAATATATATACAAAGAGAGGGAATATCAACTTCTAATGGAAGAACTAACTCAAAACCATAAACTAGAGATAATGGTGTTACCCTAGTGGCAATACGTATGCTAGTCTGATAGGCCTAAAGAATAGGGTAAAGATGAAGGTGGTAATCCATGCAGGTTTCATAAATTATATTTTAGAGTATTTTATTAAGAATTTTGTTTGTGTCCTCAGCTTGACCATTACATTGTGGATGATAGGGTGTGGAAAATTTGTGATTAATCTTTAATTTACCACATAGTTGTTTGATGTCATTTTTAAAATTACCACAATTGTTAAAGATGATAGTATGGGGAGCACCAAAGTAAAAAATGATTTGATTAAGAATAAATTTAATGATGGTGTTACTACTTACTTTATCAAGAGGCATATCTTCAACCTATTTGGTAAAATATTTGTTAGTTATGATGATAAAGACATGTCTATCTTGAGAATGAGATAATTTTCTTATGAGATCTAATCTCCACATAAAGAATGGCCAAGGAAATTCAACAACTTGAAGCTCTGTTGAAGGTGAATGAATTAGATCATCATGAAGTTGTCAAGGGGTACACTTTTTATCAAAATTTATAGCATCATTTTCAATCATAGGCCAAAATTATCCCATACGTAGGCATTTGTGGGTTATAGCATGTCCTATACAATAACCACTATAAATGTCCCCATGTGCTTGTTCAATAAGAGGAGGGATGTCATCTTGCATAGCATAATGGAGCAAGGTACCTTAAACATTATGATAATAAAGGATGGTGTGTCAAAATACATATTTAAAAGCTTATTTATGAATACGAGTCTTTTCATGAGAATTTAAGTTAGGTGGTTAAGTGTGGTGTTTCAATAATTGAATGATGTCTTTATACCATGGGCTTTGTCGAATGGTGATAGCCTCAATATGGTAGATAAGTGAATCTTGTGGTTGAGTAGAGGATAGACATTTTCTTATTGGTATAAGAAAAGTGGGATAAAAAATAACTTAGAAGGAATGAAAGAGAGAGGTTGAAGAATCAAGGGAATCAACAATAGAATTTTGATCTCAAGGGATAGGCTTGATGGTGAAAGAAATGAAGTCTTTATTGAGATTAGATGTAATTTGATGATAAGTAATGAGATTATCACTTTTTCATTGATAATCACCATTTAATTGATGACAAATAAGCTAAGAATCACATAAAGCATGTAGATATTGGATGTCTAGATCGAGAGCAACTCTCATGCCTAAGATTAGAGCTTTGTATTCAACCACATTGTTGGTTGCATAAAATGTTAAGAAAAAATATAAAGGAATGATGCTTCTAAGAGGAATTTTAAGAATGCAACCTACCCCATCTCCTTGAAGTAATTTAGCATGATCAAAGTGCAAGGTCCAAGTATCTTTATGTAAGTCAACATTAATTTTAGGAAGTTATTCGATGACTACTTTTAATTTAGTAGTATCAGGGAGGATAACATATTCATCAAGATTAATTTCTTTAAGATCATTAGTGAAGTTATGAAAGTAATCTTTGAGATAAATATCTTGATTAAGACATTCAATATAGAGAATATTGTCATCTAGAAGAATATATTGAAGGTGATTGGTAGCTAGCATAGGAGCTGCAATATGTTGATTAGCTATGACTTGTCCTTTGATAGCTTTTTGAGTTAAAATATAGAGATCAAATTCCATAAGGAGGACCATTTATTTACCAATTCTATTTCCAAGAAGAAAGGCTTTTGAAAAGAAGTGACAAAGGGGTCAAAATGAATGATGACATAAGTACTCTAATATAAGATGTAATGTCAAAGCTTTTCAGATATGAAATAAACTATGAGGCAATCACATTTGACTTTGGTGTAACATTTCTCATAATAGATGAGGCCTCGACCAATGTATTAAATGGCATACTCTCTTCCAGTATCATCTTTTTGGGTAACCATTTCCCCAATTGATATGGGTATGGAAGAAGTATATAAGATCAAGGGTTGATCATTGGAAGGAGGATAAATTATAGGCAAGTGAAGTAATGACTCTTTCATGTTATCAAAATATTTTTGATAAGGTTCTATCCATTTTAAGGCATTACCTTTCCTAATAATATAATTAATGGAGTGGATGCAATAATCCATTTGAAGGAAAAATCATCTAATTACCCCAAGTTTACATAAGTACGAATGTCTGAAATGGATCGAGGAATGGGCATGTTGATGATGTCATTAATTTTAATTGATTCAACATCATACTAAGGAGAGAGACTAGGAATCCTAATAATTTTCCATATGTGACACCAAAAACACATTTGTAAGGATTTAGTCTAACTTGGTATTTAAGAAGATGGTCAAAGATGATGCCAAGAGTAGAGGCATGGGTTTAATAACTTTTGGATTTATTAATGAGGTTATCCACATAGGTTTCAACAATTTTGTGGATAATATCATGAAATATGTGATTCATTGCTCATTGGTTAGTGGCTTTGGTAATTTTAATGCTAAAGGGAATTTTGACATAGCAATAGGTGCCCCATTCCATGGTAAAAGTGGTCTTATGTTGGTCTTTAAGGGTAATGTGAATCTGATTGTAGATCAAAAAGCCTTCTATAAGAGATAACATTTCATAACTAGCTATGGAATCAACAATGGCATTTATTGAAGGTAAAGGGAAGATATCCTTGGGACAAGTGAGATTAATATTATGGAAGTCAATATAGATGCTAATGACCATAGTGACTTTTTTTCAAATGGGAACTATGTTAAAAAATCATTTGGAATAGTCCACTGGTTTGATAAATTTAGCATTGATTAATTTGGTGATTTCCTTGTGACATAAGGTGGAAACTTTGGGTGTAAATTTCCTTTGATTTTGATGCACAGGCTTAGCATTAGGATAAGTGATGATGTTATGCACCACAATACTAGGGTCAATATTAGGTATGTTTTCATAGGATCAAGTAAATATCTCATGATATTTATCAAAAAATAAGCTAAATTTATTGTACTTGGTAGGTATTAGTTTATGATAAACTATAATTGGTTGAGGGTAGAATGGAATAACATATTCAATATAATTGGTTTATTTGATAATCATAGCATTACCATCTTGGAAATGGTATATTTTATTAGGTAAAGAATAAAGTGGATTAGATTTAGGATTGATGTTAGCAATAAAGTTTTTGAAACAAGGGGTTTGGGTTTTAAAATTCCCAAGTTTATGATGTTGTCAAGGAAGTTGAGTTTCTTGAGAATGAAGGATTTTAATAATAGCTTTAACACTAGGAAAAGTGGGAAGAGGACCATAATACTTAACATCTACTTTAATATCTATAATTTATTACCATGTTTATCATACATAGAATGTATCTAATAGACATCAGTTGCCTTTGCATATAGCCTAATCTCAGGAGTAGGAGAAGTAGATGGATCAGAAGGGATTGGAGTATCATTGGTTACATTGATGGGGGAAGGATCATATGCAATAATGGAATTTATAGGTGGTAAATAATATGTAGTATTTTTTATAGGTTTGGAAGGTATAATTTGCTATACCACCTAAGGAGTATCAAGAAGTGGAGAATTGGCAAGAGGCACATAACCTTTGGGATCTAATTTATGATCTATAGCAATGGTATGAACATCCTGATTAAAAGCATGAATTTGAGCTAAGGTTTTTTGATAGTGTTGGACATATAAGTCTCAAGATTGAGCTTGATCCATGACATAATTATCATCATATGTTGGAAAAATTGTACATGCTTGAGATTCAGGGGGAGTTTCAAAAGGTGAAGTCCCAATATTATTGAATATATGTGGAGACATGATGAGATGATCTTGAAATAATTTGGTTAACCTAAATTCATTGAAAGTGAAGGCATATTTAGGTAAAGAAGGATCATAGGTATTGCATAGAGGGTGAAATCAATGATCTCATCAATAATAGGAATAGTACAGTCCCAAGGTAATAAAGAAGGAAGAATCTACTCTAAAATGTAGGGAGGTAGCTTGGTAATATTCTAAGTATGTTGCAAATCATTAGGCTCATCATCATATAAATCAATGAGATTAACTTATAAATCATGATTGATGTTGATGAACTTCGGTAAAGGATCACTATTGATATTAGGAATGGTAGGAATATCATACTGATATTTGAGATTAGGAAGTTGAATATTCGAAGGGTTGGGATTAGCCTCATGCTTATATCATTTTCCATTATGTAAGAATTTTATGCATTGGATACTAGAAGAAGCAATAGCCCTAATTCTATGAGTCCATGGGTGACCAAGGAGTATATTATAAGATAATGGTAAATTAAGGACCATAATATTAGTTCAAATAGTCTTAGGTATGATGGTTAGGGGAAGCCAAATTCAACCAAGTGGCTTTTGATTAGTTTTATCAAAACCCATGATAGGTAAGATGGGTTTGATTGAGATGATCTTTGTTATACCCAAGTTATTGGATAAGCTATAAATATGTCACATTAATACTATATCCTTCATCAACAAGAACTTTATGGATAAGGGTATGGTGTAAACTAAGAATTTGATGATGAAGGGGAGATTAGTATTGTGTTAGTGGATAAATCAATTAAAATACACACTAAACTAACACCTTCATGCCTAGTTACTAGGGTGAGCTTAGTTAACAAAACAAAATAGAAACACAACTAAAAAGTAAGGAAAAACAAGAATCCTTCACCTTCTTTGGATGTTCCAAATGCTTTGTTGTAGTGGCCTACTCAATTTGTGATCATGAAGTCTTCATCAAAGGAGGCTTGGCTATCTCCTCTTCTCCTTGGAACCTTGTGGCTTTATCTTGGCTTGGATTGGAATAAATTTGGTATGGTAACACTAATTTACATAAGGATTTGGAATAATTTGTGCATTATAACTTTGCATTATCAAGAATTAAAATTCATGTGGTAAGGCATCCTATTTATAGATTTTTGAGATTGATCAAAATCAACCTAAACCATCCATCTCAAGATTGAGATGTGTGGCTAAGGATTAATCCATTTTTGAAATTAAATTTAATATATAGGCTCATCAATATTTGGGATAGAAGGGAAATTAAGAGGCATGGAGGGTATTGATGAGGCATGGGAGGCATGAATCCTGATATTTATGGCATTTATCGCCTAGGGATGTCTTCCCAAGAAATGAGGTCACCTGATGATGTAGATATTCAATATTCATTTCTAAAAAGAATTATTCAACAAGTTTTCATGGAATTATTAATTAGGCTCTAACTTGGTTTAACTAGCTCTTAAGCATGATTTGTGCACAAATTACTCAAATTGATCAGAATGCCTTATTATTAGTCCAAAATTTGACTAGATTGGAATTGGAAGTAAATTTCAAATGCATTAGATCTATTATCCCATTTAGGATGTTATCAAAAATAAATAAAAAAGGCACATGTCTTGTGTAAGAGATTTGATAGGAAAGAGAAATCCAAAGCACCTAGGTGTAAAATTGGCATTTTGACTTGAAATGATCTAGTCAAAGTTAGCTAGCCCATAAATTACACTACCCCATTTAGGGATATCCTATCCAAAATTAGTACTTAACTATATTAGGTTCAAATATTTTAATGTGTTGTAGTGTTTTTAGGCTAGATTGTGCATTTTAGGTGGAAATTGGTCAAAATCATGGTTGAAGGTTATCGATGGCTAGTTTTAAGTGTCTAAAAATGGATATTTTAATAAAAAGTGGTAAATCATAAACACAAAAAATAAATTCATCATTGATCATGTTCTCTTCAATAAATTCAATAGAAGGCTTGAATGAAGGACACATAGTTTTAATGGTATATATGTTGGTAGGTTGAGGTTCAATAGAAGGTGGTTCTTCATCTGTAGAGGATGGATCTTCAATTTCTTATAATTGATGCATAATGAACTTGGAATGATAGGGGGAAGTATGAACCAAATCCATAATTGTAATCTTACAATGCATAGAGTTAAATTCTTCAAGAAAGTTCCAATGATATTTAGAAGAACCAATGAGAGTTTTGGAAGGTAATGTAGATTTTGAAGGAAGGGAAGTGGTTAGAGGTTTGAAAGGAGGAATTTATTCCTTAGGAGATTCCAAAGTGATATTATTAGTGGTAGTATATTTGAGAAGTTGTTATTCTAAAGATGGATTCTTAGGTTTGGTAACAAGATCTTTGTGGGATGGATTACGATGATAATTGACCTTAGTAGTGTTAACATATTGAGAATTTTTATAATATTGGTCATAGTTGGCATCAATGGCACAAACATCCTTGGTATTTTTTTGATTATTTATGGAAAAATATTTTTGGTTATTCAAGGTAGAAGCTTTGGAATCCTATCATTTTTTAGAAGCAACAATATACTCTTAATGACAAAGGCTTATCATGGCTTCATGATTAAATGAATCACCAAGTATATAGGAGATAACAAATTTATTAACCCTCTAAAATATTCATGGGAGTGACAAATGTTGGCATGGAACCAATAAAATTAATTGGGGTCATACCACTTGGGAGGATTATTAGGATAGGTGAAAGGTTTATATGGTGGTAAAAACTGTTTTATTTGCTACATCATGAGTGGTGTGTGAGAAGATGAAGGAATGTCAGCTTTTGCAACTCTAGGTTTGGTTTGAGGAGTATTTATAATAATATCATTAGTATATGTTTGAAAACATATTTTAATAAGTTTAGGATTAGGTTTGAATTTGCTTCATGATAAAGTCTTGATGTTTATCTTGGTCAAGATCTTCATTAAGTGTTTGGGGAGAAAAATTTAGAACCTTATATTGAAGAGAAAGAGTTAAGGTAATTATAAAGATTTTAAACAATTTATCATCAGTCATGTTACGGTTGGATTTATGGGCCAAATATTTACATATTTTGATAAGGTCATGAGTTGATTCAATGGGATATTTCGTAGCATTGATGAAGTGGCTAAGACAATTTTTTAGGAGATCATATGTTGAAACACCTTAACTAAAGCATTGACCAAATATTATAATTTCCAAATGGAATGTTGTGGAAGTTGGTTGTACCATTCTAATACATTGCCAATGAAGTTTTTGACTAAGAGTTTAGTTATGGAAAAGGTATTAGTTTGGATTCACTCTTTGTAAAGATTTCCAAAGGCTTTGAGAAATGATTTTGGGTCTTTAGTCCCATCATATTTGATAGTTGGAGATATGTTACGAATATTAGTAGATATAATGAATGGAGCTAAAGGTTTATTTTGAATAGTTTGAATCATCTTGTTATTTATTATGAGTTGAGGAATAACATTACCTAAGGCATCTCTAAGAGTTGGAGGAATATAATTGGGATTATCTTGAGGATGGATAACTAGAGGTTGATTAGCTATTCAATTAAATGATGTTGGATTTTCATCATTTTAGAGGTTTTAAAAGTTTTCATTATATTCATTTGTTGTATGACTTATGAAATAAGCTTAGTTGTATTAATATGTGGGTTCATGTTGATAGGATCACTCCCCAAATTGGTATTAGGAGATAGTTATTAAAAGATGGATTATTAGTGGGATTTTTTATTAAACTTGTGTTAATTTATCCCACATTATTTTGAAGTTTTTGAAGATGATAAGTTTTTGATAGGTATAAAAAGGGTCAGACCCATCAACTTAATCTTGAGGTGTGATTATTACCATGTGATAAGCCATGAATGAAGGAGGGGAAGAGGTGCCCCAAGAGTGAGGGTTCTCTTGGGAGGAAAAGAGAGGGAGAAATTAACATCCCATATAGTATCTAAATGGATTAAAGTTATCTAAGAAGATTATAATAGGGGACCTCATGATGACTTGAGAGAAATAAAAAAATGCTAAGGAAAAGGAACATATAACTAAGTTAGATAGGCAGGGAAAGAATTAAGAGAATAGAGTCAATCAGGTTGACCTAGTACAAAAAATAAGGGTTAAAATTTGAGAAATAGGGATTTAGGGTCAACTGCATTGACCTAGTTCTATAACCTTGATAGAAAATAGGTAGAAAATTATAGAGTTGATAGGGTTGACCTAGTTTTGTATACTAAGAAGTAGAAAAGAGTACTATGTTAATAGGGTTGACCTAGTATTATAGGTAGGAAAAGAGTACTTTGTACTGAAACAAGAAAAAAATTGTAAGTAATTGTGAAATAAATAAGTGGGAAGAAAAACACAATCAATTAGATTAATGAGTATGATCTAATTAAGGCACACAACACAAAAACTTGCACCAATGTTGGCCAATGCAAGTTTTTACAATACAACATACAATTGACCAAAGAACAAGCAATCAGCTTGGAAATTAAATGCTAAGTGGTCATCCTGAATGTTGTTAGATTATTAGAGTATGATTTTAAGATGTAATAGGAAGTTGGCTTTAAGCAAGGAACTATAAATCAGTTTATGAATGGTTTCAGTATGTTTAGGTTGAAAGGAATTTATGTTGGCAATGGTATTGGCCTGGTATTCATGCCTACCCCTCACTTAAGACACTATAATGATAATGGTGTTGGGTGTTTTGCCAATATATACCATTAACCACATGTTTATACTTGGCCAGAAAACCAAACTGGCTTCCCCCTTAGTGATGAAATCCAATTATGTAGGCCTTGTAGATAATTTTTTAAATACATTTTAAGATTATGTGATTTTTTAGTGTGTGTAAAAAAATAGAAAACAGTGCAACGAAACGGTATATTGAAAAACTACCTAATTAGATTATGTGATATATTCTATGCATAAAAGCAACAAAACGTGAAAGTGTGAAGTAATTACTAATATATAAATGTTAATTCCAACTTTGAAACATGGTACAATGTTATATCATATGGCAGCATATGTATAGATTACAGAATAGAGTCAACAGTGTCACTACTGTACTATTGAAATAAGGCTTTGTTAAATAACTACATCGATAATGTCAACCTAATCTTTCAGATAGAAGATATAATACATAACTAGGTCAATAAAGTGGACCTAGTTTGATGTATAGGGGTAGTTTTAAATACTATAAACTATGAAAAATAGAAATATAATGAATAAAAAAAATGATAGAGAAAGAGAGAAAGGAACCTTGGTGGGTTGGAAGATGCTTAGAATTGCAAAAAAATTGTTTAAACTACTTGAAATTTATACCATCTAAGTCGACTGGGTTGACTAGGTTTATAAAACCCTATTACTAAATCCTATAAAAATAATTACATCAATAGAGTTGACCTAGTTTATTTTTTGGAAGTTGTTTGTAAAACTATGTCAATGGGATCGACCTAGTTTGTTATCTGGAAGTTATCTATAAAATTATGTTGACAAGATCAACCTAGTTTATTATCTGGAAGCTAAAAAAGAATACTATGTTGACCTGTTCGATCTAGTAACCTATATCTGATGAATACCTACACATAAAAAATAGATTCATCTTGATACAACTATGTGTTAAACTTATGCATAGAAGTTAGAAACTATATTGGCTTTGTCAACCTAGTATCACAAATATAAAATAAGTAAATAAATAAAATGATAAAATAATAAAAACATGAAAGAATACCTATAATGGTTAGATTCACATCAGGTTCACCAAAATGTATGCAATAAAAAATGCATCATGTCTATAAATCAATCCTAACTCAGAGAAGATAGATCATATTTATAGATTTGATTGGGGATACATTATATAATTGAGAACATGACCAATATAAAGATCCATTAAACCCAATTAAGGGATCTCTTAACACAATAAATAGTACTAGAGAGGGTTCTAAAGCCTCCAATCAATCACAATCATGCAATAACCCTAGACAGGTCCTATGTTTTATATTCACTAAACTAATAATAAGTAAATTAAAGTTTAATCTAGTGCTCACCAAAACTTATGGCATAAAGTGGGGGTAATAAAAAAAAGTAAACATGCATAAAATACATATACTCATGTCAATGTATATGGAATCCTAATGCATAGAAGAGAATTAAAAATGCATATCTATCTACTCTTACAAGGAGGAACAAATTTAGGAATACTTACCTGTGAAGATGAACCCACTAGGTTTTAATCTCTCCCTTGGCCTAGGTGATTTGCAAGAGTTTGTTGTGGTATGTAAGGATGACAAGGATAAATCAGATCTAGGCTACACAACCTATCAATGCATCCAAAAAACTTCTCCACAAGACAAGATCTGTATATCCAAATAAAGTATTAAACCCTAAGCTTGCTCCTCAAGTAGAATGGTGGATAAGTGGATGCATAATAGCTCTTAATTCTTCTTCTCTTCTCTAAATAATGGTGAAATGTTCTTGTATATATAGGAATATTTAACCCTAAGCCCTTCCAAAATTTTCAACCGACAAGGTCGACCTAGTCAACCTAGTACAATTAAGGAAAATATTCACTAGGTCATGGGATAGGTTAGCCAAGAGTTGATCTAGACCTTAAATTAATTTTACCTAAAATAGTACAGTGTTGACCCAATCAACCTAGTACATCAAATTTTTAAAAGGGCATTAAGTGAGGAAAGAGGGATGGAAATTGGGAAAATATTGGAGGAGTATGCAAAGGAGGAGTAATAGCTTAGGGGAATGTTTTTAGGAGATAATTATATTAGTAATAAGTAGTAATAAGGGATAATAATATTGTGAACCACTAATGGTCTACCTACCCCTATCCTATTTTACCCCTTAGGGCATGCACTTAGAGAGATTGATTCTCAATGGGTTCTTACAAGATAGAAAACATTAATAATTGATAAAGGTTGAAAATATTGTGTGTATGTAGAGCCCATGATGGGAATGGTGATGGTCTATATTCCATTAACATCATTTTGATGTCCATATTTGGGCCTACTATGGTGATATGCTTGACAATGCTTGATAGAGTTTGAATTTGTTATGAAATACATTCAGTGATGAAGAAATAGCCTCGTACATAGCCTTCATGAACTAGATAGAGAGGATAAATAGTAAGGAAATATTGAAATTTTTGGTTGATTATGTTTCATCCCTAGGGTATTTTATTTTACTCTCAAAAACAACCAGATCAATCATTTTTATATTTATCTATTCAATTTTAATTTTAGCAAGCCTAGTCTTGGCCTGTGTTGTGTAGATTTCATAATGACAAGGCCTTAATTGAGATAGATGTAGATTAACCTGTACCAACTCTCCTATGTGTCATGATAGTTGAACACTATGTAGAAGGTGAATCATTGCCCACTATTTACATTACTATTCAATGGTCATGATATATGTAGTGAATATGCATACCTAGAGATTTTAATCATAGGAATTATGACAATAAAGAGAGATCAGTTTCATGGTGCTTATGATGCAGACCATATAGAGGAAAGTAAAGAATCTAAAAATGAAAAGCATCAATTGGAGATAGAAGAGCATAATCATATTTTTGATATAAACAGTTACATGATTCTAAATTTGTGAACACTCTACTGAATGCCCTAAGAATACCATAGATATAAATACATTTTTTGGTTTAGAAGAACATGGAAGAGCGTGTGGTTATAGTGAAGAGTAACTTGAGGAAGTTAATGTTTGAAAAGGTGGATGAAGTGCAGCTTGTTAGTTTTATTTTAGTTATTGTTGATTTTAGCCATTTGGTATATAAAGTGAATAAATAAACATAATGTAGAGATTCAAACACAGTAAATTGAATCAAATAATTTTGGTGGTTAGAAACAAAGATGGAGCTGAGTCAATTCATTTAATGACTATAAAATGATGTTATTATTTCAATAGTAATTAATGAGATTAAAACTCACATTGTACATGTATATAACACAAATACTTGGGTGAAAAAGAGATTCAACATGCATGTAACGACTTTGAATCATACCTACAAGTATGAAGGCATTGCCTATAAATTATGGATAGTATTAACAAGTTCAAATTTTCTCTTCAACTTAAAAGTATGAGTGGCGACAATAAAGCTAGTGAGAAAGTTGTAGAACAAGATGATGAGATGGAAGCTCTAACAAAAGTATATATAAATCTACATGAATAGGAAGTAAACATGTATAAGAACATGAAAAATCATACAAATGAAGACATGGAAGGAGGCCAAATCTCTTTCTTTGGTTATAAGAATGGAAATTTCATTTCAATATTGTAAAATACATGTCTTTATATGTAATAGGGGAAGAGGTGTGAAAAAAGGGGGAGAGGGTTTATAGTTTTGTAATATTATAAATGAACTTGAGGTTATTTAGATAGTTAATGTAGAGGAACATGTATAGTGAAGTGAGTATAGAGGATCGGGTATAATGGAGTGAGTATAGTAGAGAAAATATAGACAAGTGAGTTATAGAAGAGTGGGGACTTTGACATGAGAGGCTATGGAGAGTAGGAATAGGATTATATTAGTTATCTCAAATGCATTATAATTAAGTGAAATTGTAAAAACTTGAATTTTTAGGGACTTTGTGTATCTCGAGATGAGATACTTGTATAAGTCCAAGCGAGTGTTATCAAGGGTAAAAGGAAAGGAGATTTTGAATAATTTAACATTATTTTTAAAAGAAAATAAATATATATGTGTCAAGAAGAAGGAGTTGAAGAGTCAAAGGAAAGGAATAATTAAATGATAATTTTAAGATCTTATTTAGGCAAGTGTGTGAAGAAGGAGAAATCAAACCATTTGTTTAAATACAATATATAATGTGGGTCTCATTCATGGATTTTTTAGATTGTTATTCTCCTTCATTTTTTTAGTTTTGGTTATTTATTGGTTATAGTTACAAATCTATTGTATATTCTTGCCACTAAATTGCAAGAAATAGACATCACACTTCTTCCACCATTAGAATTTGATATGTTTAGACTAAAAGTTAAAAATTATGATAGCAATGCATTTTATGATTACCATAGATGTATTAGAGTATTCTACCAATTCATGTATGAATCTCAAACACAATATTCAAGATCTTAGTGATGACAACATTATTTATATTAACCCATCTACTATAGAGGCTAAGCCACAGTCAAATGAGAATTAAATTTTGAAAAAGGTCAAATATCCTTTTCCAAATCATGATTCACAAGATAAAAAAGTTAATTCTAGAATACATAATGCATATAAGGTTCTCCTTATTCATATGGACATCCACTTGATATCATCATTGGTATAATTATAATCAAACAATCATCACACCCTATGAATATTGTTGACTATTTTTGGTCTACATACCAAAATTTTGCCTAATCCAAGAATTCAATAGGAGTAGGATCTTCTTTTCTATAGTTATAAAGAGGAGGTATCTAAACATTTTTCCATAGTGTCTGGTCCTTCAAAGATCAAGCAACATTTCAAATGCAATTTCAAGGAATAAGTATATAGGTTTTAGAGTCCCTATAGGAGGTCAAGACTACTTGAAATAATTATAGGAAAGCAAAAGATCCATCTGGTTCTCCATTATTTTTCAATCTTGACATTTGGATCTAGTAACAAAAAGTCTAAATAGGCAATTTGTAGAGGACATATCTCGCACATGTAGATGAATGAGATAAAATTGGTCATATGGGTTTCTTCCCTTTTATGCCAAGATCATATGCACCAAATATCAATTCCTCTACCAAAACACATCGAAATATATTGAATTCCAAAGTTGCCTTAGTCATTTTTTGCATGTTTTCCAATAGAGCCAAATGAGCATCTTCACAAAGTTATATCTCACATGTATGACAATGATAGAGGAAAGTCACCATGTGGGTTTGTTCATCTTGTTCCCTAGTTACTATACATTGAGTTTTATATCATCTGATAAAATGTGAAGGAAGTTATACACATGCAAAGTTGAGCTCCCAGGTATTTTTATTAGGTTTTCCATAACCAAATAAACTAGAATGTCACCAAGACATCATGCAAACCAGATATGGACTAGTCAACTTGAAAATTTTATATCTTCACTCAAAAGGATTTTGAGACCAATGGGTCAATTGGGTTTGTTCCTTTTGACCTCAAGAACATCTCTAGAAAATTTGGCCCCTCCATGATTCCTATGTTTCAAGATATAAATTGTCAAATTTGATCAATTAATGAATGATAGTCACATGAGAGTAAAAATAAAGATACTACAAAAATCCATATGAGGTTAAATTTGATAGTCTATGGAATATCAAATACATCCATGTGGATGTCAAATTACATTAGCATGAATGCTAATTTTAATCAAGGAAAGTAACTATTTGGGTTCAAAAGGCCCTTAAAAGACTTGAAGTTGGTCAAGATCTAAATGTTCGTGAGAACCCTCATACTAACACATAAGATCTAATGATATGTGTTGAGTCAACCAAGTCATAATGTCCTTAGGTTAAAGCCTTTAAATATCTAAAAGTTAGACATAATCTAATAGTGCAGGATAATCAAGCCAAGATCTAATGATATATGTTCACTAATAAAAGGATGGGTTCAAGCTAAATCAATGGCCCACATTCAATCATACAAATGATCCAATAGATTGCATGAACTAATAGGAAAGAGGGACTAGGGAGATATATGGTGCACATAAACTTGTACATATTGATCTAATGGTACGTGATCAAGTCAACATATCAAAGGGATATTTTGGTAGGAAATCAAGGGCTCACACTTAATCTCTCATCAAGATCAAATAGAGTGAGGCAAAGTCAAATTGATCAGTGAATCCAAAAATCTAATAATTCAAGGATAAGTGGCACAATGATCTAGGTGGATCCATGTACCATTTCATTTTTCAAGTCTTGAATTTTTGGTTGAACCACTTGCACATCAAATAATTCATCAAGAGCTTTCTGGTGCTAATTCTAAAATGCAAAACAGAGTCTAGATGCTCAAGATATAGCTTCCTAAAGTTTTCTTGTGATAGGGCAATAACGAGTGTCAAAAAGTGACATGGCATTGTTCAAATATGCCAAGTGGTCCAATAATCATTTGACACATGGAAATTTGAATTTGTGTAAAAAAAAATTGGTTCGGTGTTTGGTTTGTTGATAGCCTCTAGTCTTCGACAGGTGGTCATATGAGGATCTGTGGGCCCCACTATTTTCTCACTGGGGGCCCTCAGTGAGGGTCAGCACACTCTTGTGGAGGGGTGCCTTAGCCTCCTAATCTTCATGTATCATTATTTGTGACATTGAATTTAAGTTATAAAGTCCATAGAAACCTCATAAATGTGGGATATATATTTAAATCTTTGTAATGAGTCACAAGCAAACCAAATCTGCCACACTAACCCATCATGCCATGCAAAGACCACGTGATAACCCAAAATTCTCCAACATCAGCCTAAGTATAGGCTTAAGCTAATCTTAGTGCCTAAGTATCCTTCAAAAGGGATGTCAGCACTCATAAATGAGGATTTCAACCTTTAAAAAGTACGCAATCTCTTCTCCCACAAAAATGTGGGATAAAGATAAGACCAAAGCACCAAAGGGAAGGCCAAAGGACTCAACCTTTGCACCTATCATGAAAAATTGATAAGCCTTGACCACTTGATCCATGGGCTTTTAAGTGTTATAAAGGGAGTGAACTTCCATTTGAAGGGTAACATTTAGCTGATTGTGTAAAATAATTAAGAAGGTTAGAGATTTAATTAAGCCTTGTACAGCCTTGGGCCATTAATGATAGGTCTAAGAAATATATTTATAGGTAGGCAGAGACCAAAATAGGAGAATTAAAGACTTGTATTAATTTTTTAAGCCATTTGTTGCACAAAATTAATATAAATGGTCCTCACTTCGAATGGACCCAAAAAAATAGGCTATTGAAGCCGAACTCCGTTATCAATTTGTTGGTGAATTCTTCTGATTTTCTCTATTGTTTATTTTAATTCTAATCTTCATTTTAATTATAGTTTTTATTTCATTATTAAAAATTAAATGAAAAAATTGAGAAATAGTAGATCTTTTAAATGCAACAATGTGTTATTTGAATGTGCTACACTTGCATTTTCAATTTTTAGATCAGATTTTTGGTATCAGAGCAGTTATTATTTAATAATGGTTGCTAGTGTATGTTGGCAAGGTCTAAATCCAAAAAGGGTGAAGGAAAACTCACTAAGTATAATTCAGAGATTGGCTCAAGGCGTGCTTTAGGGATGGCCGAAGAAGAGATGGAATCTGAATAAGATTTCCATCAAGCCTTCATGGAGATGAGAAGCATGGTTGAGGAACTTTACCATGATAAATAAAGGAAATATGAGAATGAAAAATAAGGTGATTCACAAGAATCAAAAGGTAAAGAAACTGAAAAACCTTATTCATCGAATGATGGTAAAAAAAACTATGGAATCTCTCCTTTCACTAAAATTGGATATTAAGTTTGAATTACCAATGTGTAATGGTGAAGTTAATGCCAAAAAGTTAGATAATTGGGTCAAGCAGATTGAAGTTTATTGTAGGGTCCAAAATATTGTATGGGATGAGTCAAAAATTCATTTGGCTATTCTTCATATGGGAGGCACAACTCTCATCTGGTGGAAGAGTAAGTTGAAGGAAGACAAGCTTCAAAAAGGTAACTCGATTTCTACTTGGAATGAATTTGTTGAAGAACTTAGAAAGAAATTTTATCCTTTAGACTATATGCAACAAGCCATGATGGATTGGCAAAGTTTTAGACAAGGAAAAGGCCAAAATTTTCAAGATTATACACAAGAATTTAGGATAAAAGCTTTACTTTTGAATGTTCCTCTTTACACATAAGAAACACTGCTAAAATATCTAGGTGGGCTACATAGTTACTTAAGACATATGATTCTTATATTTAATCCCACTAATTTAGATGCAATATGTGTTCAAGCCACTCATTTAGAGGCTAGAGGAAAACAATCAAAAGAATCTTTTCCTAAAGTTAAAAGTAAGCAATCCAAAGGGGAAAGTTCATCAGGAAAGGGTAAATAGAAATCCACTTTTACTATTAAAAAAGAAGGAAAACCATTTTGTAATCATTGCAAGAAAAATCATGATGAGTCTAAGTGTTAGAAACTACACCTTGAGTTAAGGTCTAAGAGGTTTCAAAAGAAGTAAAAGAAGACTAATGTTATGGTTTAGGGTTTAGGTTTAGATTCAAGTGATGAAACTAAGATCACAGCCATGGGATTACATAATGATTCTTCTCTTTTAGTTTCTAGCACTAAGTCATAAAATGATGCATCTTCTTCTAAATATAATTCTATGCAAGTTGATAAGAAAAGAAATGAATTGTTCCACATTAGAGTTGTTTCAAAACATACTAAGATTGACACTCTATTTGATAGTGGTTCATAATTAAATTTAATTTTTGAAGAGGTTGTTAATAAGTTAGGATTACAAACCAATCCCCATCTGAAGCCTTATCGACTAGGTTGGGCGTGTGACAATGTGAAGCTACAAGTCTCACAAACTTGTAGACTGAGGTTTGCCATCACATCCAAGTTCATAAATGAGGTTGAGTTGGATGTTGTCCCTTTGGACATATGTGGGATTATTTTGGGAAGCCCATATCTTTATGATAGAAAAGCAATATTTTATAGAGAGGAGAATAAGTACTTGCTTGTTAAGGATGGCATTGAATATATAGTTAGAGCACATCACATTAAAATAAGTCTTTCCTTGGTTACAGCAGGGCAAATGAAAAGACTAGTTAATTCAAGCAAGAATTTTTGTCTCATGTTAATTAAGTCTAAGGAAAAAGAATATTCTTGGGCTTTGGAAAATTGTGATCCTAAACACAAGAATGAATTCATTGAAATAATTTCTACTTATGATAATGTATTTCAAGATCCTAAGGGTTTGCCCCCTAAAAGGGGAGTTCAACATGAAATTCAGATATTTCAAGATTATCCTCTCCCTAACATTGGCATGTACAAGTTATCAGTGGTGGAAAATGAGGAAATCAAAAAATAGGTAATGGATCTATTGGATAGAGGTATTATTCATCCAAGTTCATCTCATGTTAGTTTGCCAATTATTTTGGTGCCAAAGAAAGATGGCACTTGGCAAATGTGTGTTGATTTTCATGTTTTAAATAAAATTACTATTAAGAATCATTACCCTCTTCCTTGTATTGATGATTTATTGGATCAATTAAAACATGCTATTTATTTCACTAAGATAGATTTGAGAAGTGGATATCATCAAGTAAGAATTAATGAAGGTGATGTGTGGAAAACTTCCTTCAAAACAAAATAGGGATTATTTGAATGGCTTGTTATGCCTTTTGGGTTGTGTAATGCCCTAGCTACATTCATCAGATTGATGAATGATGTTTTTAGATAGTTCCTTGATGATTTTATTATAGTTTACTTAGATGATATATTGATTTTCAGCAAGTCTTAGGAAGAGCACATGATCCACATTAAGAAAGTCATAGATGCATTACGAAGGGAAAAAGTTTATTTAAAAATGTCAAAATGTGAGTTTGGAAAAACCTCTTTGATATACTTGGGTTACATTGTAGGACATGGTAAATTGAAAATTAATCCTACAAAAGTGGCAGTCATTGTTAACTGGCCTACACCCATTAATACAACTGAGGTTAGAATTTTTATTGGTGCATTAAAATTTTGGAGAAAGTTTATTGCTCAATTTTCATATATTGCATCACCTTTGCATTCTTTGACAAGTGTGAAATAGGTCTTTCAGTGGGGAGGCAAGCATCAAAAGGCCTTCAAAACTTTGAAAGAAAAGATAAGTACTGCTCTGATCTTGGCACTTCCTGATATACAACAACCATTTGAGATTGAGACGAATGCAAGTGAATATGTTATGGGAGCTATTTTAATGCAAGGTAAGAGACAAATTTGTTATCATTCTGAAACCTTCACAAGTGCAGTAAGAAAATGTCCAGCTTATGATAAGGAATTGTATGCATTGGTTCAAAGTGTTAAAAAATGGAAACATTATTTAATGGGTAAAGAAACAATAATACATATATATCATTAGCCCTTACAATATCTCCAATCACAAAACAAGCTACAATAGTCTAGACATTTTAGTTGGATGGGTTTCTTAAAAAAAATTCATCTTGTGATTAAGTATAAAAAAGGTATTCAGAATAAGGTTATAAATATGCTATCTAGGCCTCCTATGGTTGTTGCATCTATTATTTTATAGCATGGTTCTTTATCTCATGAAATCTATAAAGAATAGTATTTTAATGATCTTTATTTTCAAGATGTATATAAAGACTTGATGAGTAGTAGACAAGTAGAAGAATTAGACTATCATGTACATAATGATCTTTTGTATCATTTGGGTAAACTTTGTATTCCTCAAGATGAGAGGGTGCACATGATTAGAGAAACACATACTTCTCTTATTTTTGGTCATTTTGGATTTGCTAAAATGGTTTCACATTTGAAAATTTATTGTTATTGGCCCCGTATGCAAGAACATGTTGCCAAATATATTAAGGGATGTACTTTTTGTGCCACAAGAAAACCTAGTAACAGGAAACTATGAATTTATACTCCTCTACCTATTCCTACTCACCCATGGGAAAGTATCTCCATGGATTTTGTGGGGGGTTTGCCTATGACACAAAGAAAACATGACTATTTATATGTGATTGTGGATAGATTTATCAAGATGTGTGTCTTAATTCCTTGTACTAAGTAAATTACTAGTAAAGGCACTGCACACTTGTTCTTTAAACATGTATGGGCTCATTTTGGGTTGCCTACTTCAATAATTTCTAATCGAGATTCTCGGTTTATTGGGGAGTTTTGGTCAACTTTGTGGGGACTAATGGACACTAAATTAAAAAAGAGCGCTGCATTTCATCTACAAACCAATGGGCAAACAGAGGTTTTGAACCACACTATGGTACATTTTCTTAGGGGTTATAGTAATAAACATCCAAATTTATGGGATGAATAATTATGTTACATACAACATGCATATAATTGGGCACTTCATTCTTCTACTATGAAATCTCCATTTGAAGTTTGTTATGGATACTTGCCTAAATCTCCTCTAGATGTTTGCTATGGACAGGATATAGCTATTGGTGAACCAAAAGAAGCCATTTGAGCTAAGAATTTCATTGAAACAATATAGCTTATACATCAAACTATCTATACTCAATTGGAGAAAAGTCAAGCCAAGTATAAAGCCAGACATGACAAACATCATATTGATCACCAATTTGTTGTAGGTGATATGGTATGGCTTCACATCAGTAAGGAAAGACTGATAGGTGAAGGTAAAAAGTTGAAACCAATATAGTATGGTCCTTTTTGGATTATGGAAAAAATTGGCACAATTTCTTTCTAGTTAAATTTACCATCTTACATGTAGATTTATTCAATTGTAAATGTGGAAAATTTGAAATTGTATGAACCTCCAATGATAATTGATCATGATGAAAGTGTATCCATTCCTTCTATTGATGATTTTTATCTTGAATATCTAATATAATTGTAAGAAGATACTATTCTTGATAGGAATGTGTAGACTTCACGAAGAGGTGATGTTGAGTATCTTCATGTTGGTCTAAAAGGGATGCACCTAAACAAGTCCAAATAGATGGAAACCAGAAGGGTAAGGGATAAATACCCTCACCTCATTACTAATTAATTTCAATTTTGGAGGTCCAAATGTTCCCAGTGGGGAGAATTGTCCAGGTGGATCCATGTACCATTCCATTTTTCAAGTCTTCAATTTTTGGTCAAACCACTTACACATCAAAGAATTCATCGAGAGCTTTTCGACGCTTCTTCTAGAACACAAAATGGAGTATAGATGCTCGAGATATAGCTTGCTAAATTTTTCTTGTGATAGGGGAATAATGAGTGTTGAAAAGTGACATGGCATTGTTCAAATATGCCAAGTGGTCTAATAATCATTTGACATGTGGCAATCTGAATTTGTGCAAAAAAAATTGGTTTAGTCTTTGGTTTGTTGATAGCCTTCAGTCTTTGGTAGGTGGTCATATGAGGATCCATGGGCCCCACTATTTACTCATTGGGGTCCCTTAGCGAGGGTCAGCACACTCTTTTGGAGGGGTGCCTTGGCCTCCTAATCTTCATGTATCATTATTTGTGACATTGTATTTAAGTTACAAAGTCCGTAGAAACCCCATCAATGTGGACTATATATTTAAAGCTTTGTAAAGAGTCACAATCAAACCAAATATGCCACACCAATCCATCATGCCATGAAAAGACCATGTGCTAACCCATAATTCTCTAATGTCAGGCTAAGTTAGGCTTAAGCTAAGCTTAGCACCTAAGTCTCCTTCAAAAGGGATGTCAACACTCATAAAGGAGGCCGCCAACATTTAAAAAGTATGAAATCTCTTCTCCCACAACAAATGTGGGATAAAGATAAGACCAAAGCACCAAAGGGAAGGCCAAAGGACTCAACCTTTGCACATATCATGGAAAATTGATAAGCCTTGACTACTTGAGCCATGGGCTTGTAAGTTTTATAAAGGGAGTGAACTTCCATTTGAAGGGTAACATTTAGCCGATTGTGTAAAAGAATTAAGAAGGTTAGAGATTTAATTAAGCCTTGTATGGCCTTGGTCCATTAATGATAGGTCTAAGAGATATATTTATAGGTAGGCAGAGACTAGAACAAGAGAATTAAAGACTTGTATTGATTTTGTAAGCCATTTTTTGCACAAAATTAATGGGAATGGTCCTCACTTTGAATGGACCCAGAGACGTAGGCTATTGAAGCCAAACTCCATTATCAATTTGCTGGTGAATTATTTTAATTTTCTTTACTATTTATTTTAATTCCGATCTTCATTTTAATTCTAGTTTTTATTTCATTATTAAACATTAAATGGAAATTTTGAGAAATAGTAGATCTTTTAAATGCAATAGTGTGTTATTTGAATGTGTTACACTTGCATTTTCAGTTTTCAAATCACACAAGCACATTTAGTTGGTATAAAATCAATGGCTCATAGGCATCTATGTATAAATAGATCAATAGAGTGAAGCAGAATCAATAAGTCAGCATATATATAGAGCTAATGGATATAAATATAGTTGAGCATAATGTAGACAATCTAAGTTGGAAATTGACAACCAATAAGTATGCGTGATCTTGGGATATTTTTGATGGAAGTAGGATTTTAAATGAACCTAGGCAAAGCAAATGCCAAAGAGTTGATGTCAAAGTTGAACTAGAGTTGAACTAGGGCCACAATTTAGAGACTAATAATTACCATTAATTCTCTATATAATAGATCTTTTGGGTCTAATATAAAAAGCAAAGATAAACTAGTGACCATGAAGCAAAGTTAGGCAGTTTGTATACTTTCATAAATATTATGACTATATGAAAACCAATGGTCTAAGATTGGTTTTTACATATAGTAGACCTATGTCTTGCCTATCATCATTGATCATTTTCTTTAATATAAGTATATTTGGCCACCTAATACAGATGTGGCACTTTTCAACCAATTCTAAGATATGATCCTCATCAATAGATCAAGTATATGTAGCATGGAGTCTTGAGATAATGACCAGGTGGATGAATAAAGATAGTAAGGATTCAATTATTTTACAAGGCCTTTTAAATTATGCCTTCTTGATAAGATCCTGACTCAATTACATCCTCGAATTGGTGTTAATCCATCATAAGTGCTTGGTCCTTTTTCAAAGCATAGTTCTCTCTTTTTCTGTAAATGCAAGCTTCTAAACCTTAAAATTGAATTCTCCATCTCTCTTTTTGGTATGACCAAACATTGCCAAAAAATTTATTGCAACACCTTTTGATGTAATAAAGATTGAATTCCATAATTTTCTAATCCATATTGAAGTGTGTTCTACGAATTCATGTATTATTATTAAGTGAATATATGTTCCTCACTTATGTCTAAGTTTTCATCACCTTTAAGAAGGGATTAATAGTCTCATATGTCATTATAAGCACAATCTATAGTTTATTATTTATTTTGAAAGTGTATATTTGCCATATCTTGCTAATCTAATAACTAATTAATGCCTTATTCTTAAATATTTATGTGAGATTGATGTTCTTTGGTGTAAAAAGTGTCTCATAGTGTGTTTTGTGTGAGTTGGAGTGATCAAATCTTTGGTGCATCAACATTTTTTTACATGCTTTTATAAGTTTTGTCAATCCTCTCTCCCTTTTCCAAGTAGGTGTTAGTTTAGTTTTAGTGTAGGTGATAGATCCATAAGGAACCTGACCTTATCTTGAATTCTGATCTACTTTAAGGATACCCATAGCCTAAGATTAGTCCCATGTTGGACTAGTTCTGAGTAGGAAGATCTGAACAATCTCTTCCTCAGCTAGGGTACAAATATAAAACACTAATAGTTTTGGCATGCCCAGTGGGACCCTGAGTTTCTTTGGTATAATTGAAGTTTGAAGATTGAGAAGAAAGATTTGTATCCATAAGAGAGATCTACCATCATCAAAATGTGAGTATCCTTTAGGTTGCATAGCTCATAGCATCTTTCAAATAATTCTTTAATGCCAAAGTTTACAATAAGAGCATCAAGTAAAGGTACTTCTTTTGAAAATATTGAATTGCCTCATGCTTCTTATAAAATATCAAGATTCAATATCACAAGGCCTTATCTTTTAAATTAGTATTTATCTTTTGGTCAGTCTATTATTTTATTCCAATCTATTATCCCCTTAAGCTATATCCTTTTTACCCAAATGCTTATCAGGAATCAAGTGTTTGTCCTATTTAATAGGGATAATCCCCTAAATTTGGCCCAATATGATGACATTCTTGTGTCTATTCTATAAGGTATCCCTTTCTTCTCTAGAGAATGGGATAAAATTATTGCTATTGAGTATATCCAAGATATTTCCAATCTATGTTGTGTTCATAATATTAATCAAGATAATATGGCTATCAGATTACTTGTTGCCTCTTTCAAGAGAAAAGCATTACAATGGTATAGGAATCTTCTTTTGACCTCTATTTATACTTGGGATGAGTTAGGTGTAGCTTTAGTTAAGTAATTTGAAGAAAATTCTGATCATCTATCTTTGTTTCAATAATTGACTACCATAAAAAGGTACCCTCATGAATTCATGTCAGACTTTAACCTCATATTCCAAAAGACATGGATTAGGATCCCTATATTGGTTAGACCATCCCTAGAGTATGCATTTTTGTACTTCCTTAAGGCCCTTAATTCTTATATAAGTGTCATGATATATTCCATGGGTGGTAATAACTTGTCAAATGCCTATGAGATTACTATCAGAATAGAGAAAAACTTGATTCAAGATGGTAAACTTTCTCCAAGGTCTCTAATGCCCTTTTTTCTAGAATTGTAACATGTTCCTCCCCCTCAAGTTCCCCAAATTCCATATATATCCCCTATTCCATATCCAAAATTCTAAGTTGTAACCCATCCTAGTGATAAGTGATTTGAAAATCATATAAAAATCTTTCAGAAATGAAATTGTTTCATTCAAGAGACAATGGTACTAAGGTAGACCTTATCAGTATCAAAACCAAAGTACCTATTAGTCTTTCAATAGCCAAATACCACCTTATCAAGGTTTTAAGGATAATAGGTAACCTTATTAAAATCAAGGAGCTATAACCAAAACTAAGACATATGCAACCCTTGATCCCAATGTACCTTCCAGCTCAAAATCTATTATTTCCCAAAATAACTTAATGCAAGATCTAGGTTAGCAGCCTTTCAATCCAAATGACATTCAAAATCAAGCTTTGGTATCACAAGAGATTACCATGCAAAAGATGACACAAGAAGATTTCCCTCTTCAAGGTGGTCAATATTAACACATGAATATGGAAATCCAAAGATAATCTCAACAAGTTCTAGGGCAACCTAATTCTATCAATGTTAATTGGCATTTAGATGATCACATTATGTTTAACTAGGTTGGTGAAACTAGCAACAAAAATGGTCAAGTGGCAACTTTGAATAGAACTAAAATAAGAGCAATTGAAGAATATTAGGATATGAGAAATACTTATAATGTTCCTAATTTTGTGTCAAAGATCAATTTGTTGTTCTTATAGAATAGAATACTTAAAACATAGAGACAATGAAAGTTCCCTAAATGCCCCTAACTAGAAAACAACCAATGGCTCAGAAGTTACAGCCAAAGGTTAGTAGAACATATTTAATATTATTGATCAAATGAATAAATAAAATTTTATTATTAGCATGTGGGATTCCCTTGTCATCCCAAGGCAAAAGGACATGCTGATTCAATAAATTTTAGATCTCAATGTATCTAAAAAACTAGCTAAGAAATAAGAAGCTATCTTGGCCAATTCAGACCATTAAATCAAGTAACTTAATCAGTAGATATATAATATGAAAAATATGGATAAAACCAATCTCAAGTCAAGTAATATTCCTACTTTTTATCTCTCTTTGATAGTAGGCAACTATTTAGTCCATAATTTTATGGTAGATAGTGGAGGTAGTAGCACTATCATGCCCAAAGAAATTACAAACAAGCTTGGTCTCATCTATGATCCAAACACCAAAGTATTATTGTAATTAGATGAATCACCAATGAAAATATTAAGAAATATAAAATACATAAATATTACATTACATTCCCTAATGTTATTATTCATCAAGATGTAGTTGTAGTGAACCTACCTCCCTATTTTGCCATGTGTTTGTCAAGAGATTTTAATTCAAAAATTAGAAGATATTTGTCAGCTAATTGGACCTATCTAATGTTAAAAAAATAGGTATGAAACTAAGGTGACAATCCATTTTTAACCTATTATAATATTTCATTTGGAACCATATAATCTAAGCATGGTGAACATTAATTGTGTTATCTCAAACAAGGTGTTAGAAAACAGTGAGGTTGAATCTAAATCACCTCTAGATAGAGTCCCAAATCTTTTCCTTGATAAATTGGCATATGGTTTACATGAGCATGATCCCTATAATTTAATTGAATAAGAAGGACATGGTTTCTATTGTACTCATGAAAATGATGAACCAATTCTAACATTTATAAAAGATGAGCAGCCTAGTGATGGATTGTGGTAACTATATTTTGATGGATCCAGGAACAAACATGGCACTAGAGCTAAAATGATGTTAATTTATTCATATAATCAAAGGTATTTCTCTTCTCTTAAGTTTTAGTTTGGTTATTCTAATAATGTCACTTAATATGAAACACTAGTCTATGGTTTACAGTGGGCAAGAAAGATGAAGGTTAATTCCTTACAAGTCTTTAGAGATAGTGAACTAATAGTTTACCAAGTAAGGAGACTTAATATATGCAAAAACCCACTAATTAAGTCTCATAAGAAAAGAGTATAGGACCTAGTTGAATACTTTTAAGTCTTTAATATTTAGGCCATGTCAAGAAATTAGAATAAGCATGCAGATAAGTTGGCTGCTATTGGATCATAATTTAGTATCCTAGATAATACAAAAAGGGAAAAAGTACAATCACACATCAAGGTAGTTTTGAGACCTTATATCATTGAAAACCATGAAAATTGGCAAGTATTTGAAGATGAAAACTATATTATTAGATTCTTAAAAGAGAAATTTGAATTCTCCTCAAGGAACCAAGATAAATATTTACATCAATATGATGATAAGATTGTGCAATTAAAGATAAAAAAGTTTATTAAAGGATTGGTTACCCTAGAAAGTATATTCAGTAGAGATGATGAATTAAGAAAATAAAAGCTTATTTTATCAACCAAGGAAGAACACTACATAAATTTAGAGATTAAAGCTGGAAAAACTTTAAATCTAGGTAAAGTTCACACATCTTCAGAGAAATAAAATTTTATTAAATTATGTTAAAATTTTATAGATGTCTTTGCATGGAAATAAATGACATTAAATCTTTTGATCCAAGTCTAGCTCAACATACTATTGAGTTAGAATATGGGACCATAATATTTCCAATTACGCACTCAACTTAGGTAGTAAACCTTGTTCCTGTATAGAAAAAGAATGGTGAAATAAGGCTATGTGTTGACTTTCATGACTTGGACAAGGCCTCTCTCAAAGATCACTATAAATTTCCATCAATGTAATAGATTTTAAAGCTAGTTACAGGTTTAGAAAGGTTCTCTTTATTGTATGGCTATAGTGGATATAACCAAATTTTGGTCAAAAAAGAAGACCAATACAAAACAACCTTCACCATAAAGTGGGGGACATTTTCATACAGAAAGATGCCTTTTGGTTTATCTAATTCTAGAGATACTTTTTACAAGGATATGGATATGACATTTTAGGGTTTCCTCAACAATTTTGTTATTGTTTATCTAGATGACGTAAAAATATTCTCAAACAACATAAACAAGCATATGATTCATCTCAGACAAGTGTTTGAAATGTGTAGAGAATTTGGAGTATATTTAAACCCAAAAAAATTATTTTCTCTATTCATGAAGGTAGGATTCTTGGACATGTCATTTAAAATAAAGATACAATCATAAACCCTAATAAGATAGAATCAATTCTTGCACTATCATTTCCTAAGCATAATAAATCCTTGTAAATATTTTTAGGCAAGATTAAATTCATAAAGAGATACATTTTTTATTTTTCTACTTTAGATAGGCCACTTATAGCCATGTTAAATAAAGGTTAGAGTTTTAATTGGTCTAAATAATGAGTAAAAAGTTTTGAATAAATAAAGAAAGATATATCTGGTGCTCTACACTCCTGAACCCTAATTTTACAAAAGATTTCTTCTTATATAGTTATTATAACCTTGACACAATATCATGTATTCTCATGTAGTAGGATAAATAAACTTTAGAGCAACCAATAGCCTTTTTCATTCAAGGCTTAGAAGAATATGAGACAAGGTATTATTTTTTTGAAAATCACATTCTTTTAGTTATAAGATCTCTTAAAAAGTCTAGCTACTTGTTGTTCAATAATAAGATACATTTGATGGTTACACATACAAGTGTCAAAGACTTTCTTATAAACAAAGATATAAATGACAAAAGAGCTAGTTGGATAACCAAGGTCATGGAATATGACATTGAGATCAAAGTCTCAAAGTTGGTTAGAGGCAAAGGACTCTGTGAACATTTAGCCCAAGACTTGCAAGAGTATAATGAATAAGTTATGGTTTCAAATGATCAATAACATGCAAGTAATTAGGCCTCAAATTCTAGCTGGTTTTAAGATATGGTAAGATATCTACAAGATGGTATTTATCCTTCTCATCTCACTCCTTCAAAGAGGAGATATTTTAGATTATAGTCAATTCCTTTTCTCCTTGTTGATAATGTATTTTTTAAAAAGGATATCAATGGTATATTGATAAGATGTATAGAAAAAAGTCAAACATATAAGTTACTTGAGAAATTCCATGATGGACATGGTGGAGGACATTACTTAGCTAGGATTACATCTCACAAGATCATGAGAGGTGGGTATTACTGGCCAAGTTTATTTGGTGATTTCCATGCATAGATCAAGAAATGTATACATTATGCCATGTTTGTTGGAAAAGTGAGACTTGAATCCTTACCTATCCAACTAATTTTAGTTAATCAACCCTTTATCCAATAGGGATTGGACTTTATTGGTCTTATTAACCCCCATCAAGCTTGGGACACAATAGGATCCTGACTACCATAGATTATTTTACTATATGAATAGAGGTAGTAGCATTAAAAACATATAATGAAACTAGTGTTTTAGACTTATATGAAGGTTTACTTACCAAATTTGGGGTCCCTTCAACTATATTTTTTTATAATGCTATGGCTTTTTTAGGATCTAAGATCAACCAGTGGGTAGTTCAACATAGTATTTTTCTTAGTACCTCATCAAACTATTATCCACAAGGCAATGGCCTTATTGATTCTACCAATAAGAATTTATTAAAGATCATCAAGAGGACTATATAAGACAATCAGATATCATGGCATCTCAAATTTAAGTCAACTTTGTGTGTTGATAGGATCACCTATAAAAGATTAATTACCAATTCTTTGTATAAACTAGTATATGGTAAGGAAGAAAGAATGCCTATTTATCTTGAATTCCTTACTTTGGAATTAATGAATTAGCTTGATATTTTGGAGATTGAGCCAATGGAAATAAGATATGTTGATGTCATGGAGTTAGATGAGACAAGGCATCAGACCATGTTGGATATAGAGGCCCATCAAACAATGACAAAGAGATCTTTTGATAAAGGAACTTCTTCAAGAAGTTTCCAAGAAGGAGATTTGGTCCTCAACTGGAATGAGGATAGATCCAAGCTAGAAAAACACACAAAATTTAATTCTCTCTAGAGTGTACCATATATAGTTTCCAGTTGCAAATCCCATAATGCTTTATAGCTCACAAGGATGAATGGTGAAGAACTTCCTATCCCAGTCAATGGGATACATCTCAAACACTGCTATTAAGGAAAACTAAGTCCCTTATACATAATTATATTTTTATTGTTTTTTACCAAGTGTTTTATAACACAATATCTAGTTTCCTTTCTATTTTATTCTAAATAAGTGCTTCTTTCTTGCACAATTATTTAGTAATTTAGTTACCTTTATTTTTTAGGTTAGTTACCCTTTAAGTTTGTTTTCTTTCCCTATTGTTGGGATTTTTCTATCTTTATAAGTCAAAAGGTTGTCTTATATTCATGTAATGATCCATGTATTATCTATGATGATCCAAGAGTTATGTATATGATTTGAGTTCTCAAGAATAGCAGTCATGTTGCCCAGCTAAGTCACCAAAGATGTCGACCATTTTTGGTCTACATACCAAAAAGTTTCCAAGTTGAAAAATTCAGTGAAAGAAGCAAGATATTATTTTCTATAGTTGAAAAGAGGAGGTATACCTAAAAAGTTTTCCATAGTTTTTGAAACTTCAAAGATCAAGCAACATTTCAAGTACAGTTTCAAGGAATAAGTCTACATGTCATAGAGGCCCTATAGGAGGTCAAGACTACTTGAAATAAGTATGGGAAAGCAAAGGATCCATTTGGTTCTCCATTATGTGTTCATCTTGACATTTGGATCTAGTAATAGATAGTCTAAATATGCAATTTTTAAAAGCCATATCTTGCATGTGTAGATGAATTAGAGAAAATTGGTCATATGGGTTTCTTCCCTTTTATGCTAAGATCCTATGCGCTAAATCTCAAGTCCTCTACCAAAACACATCTAAAGATATTGAGGTCTAAATTTGCTTCCTTAGCCATGTTCTACATGTTTTCCACACTTATCCATATTCAAGAGAGTTCTAGTAAAGCCAAATGAGCATCTTAATAAAGTTATATCTTACACATATAGTAGTGACAGAGGAAAGTAATCACATGAGTTTGTTTATCTTGATCCCTATTTTCTATATGCCAAGTTCTAGATCATCCGCTAAAATGTGAAAGAAGTTACACACATGCAAATTTGAGATGCTAGGCATTTTTGCTAATTTTTCCATAGCCAAATAAGCTAGAACATTTCCAATACATCATGTGAACTAGATATGGACCAGTCAATTTGAACATTTTATATCTTCACTTAGAAGGATTTTGAGACTAGTGGGTCAATTAGGTTTGTTATTTTTGACCTCAAGAATAACTACATCAAATTTGGTCCCTCCATTATTCCTATGTTTCAAGATATAAATTATCAAAGTTGATTAAATACTGAATGACATTCATGTGAGAGTCAAAATAAAGACACTGCAAAAATACATGAGGTTAAATTTTATGGTCTATAGAATGTCAAATATGTCTATGCAGACATCAAATGATATTAGCACAAATTTCAATTTTAATCAAGGCAAGTAATCATTTGGGTTCAAAAGGTTTTTAAAAGGCTTGAAGTTGGTTGAGATCTAATGGTCCATGGGAGCCCTCATATTGACACATAAGATATAATGATCTATACTCAAGTTAACCAAGTAAAAATGCCTCTAGGTTAAAGCCTTTAAAGATCTACAAGTTGGACATAATACAATGGTATAGGATAATCAAACCAAGATCTAATGGTATGCATTCACTAATAAAAGGATGGGTTCAAAATAAATTAAGGGCTTGCATTCAATTGTACCAATGATCTGAAAGAGTGTAAGCACTAATAGAGAGATGGGACCAAGGAGATCTATGGTGCACATGAACTTGTACATCTTGATCTTAAAATACGTAATCAAGTCAGCATTTCAAATAGATATTCTAATAGGAAATCAAGGTATCATGCTTAATCACTCATCAATATAAGATGGAGTGATGCAAATTCAAATTGGTCAGTGAATCCAAAGAGTTAATGAGTCAAGTACAAGTGGCACAAGTGCATTCAGTTGGTAGAAAATCAATGGCTCATAGGCATTCGTGCATAGATAGATCAATGGAGTGAGGTAGAGTCAATAAGTCAATGTATCTATGGAGATAATGAACATAAAGATATTTGAGCATAATGTAGATAGTCTGAGTTGACAATTGATATCCAATAAGTGAAAGTGATCTTGGGATATTTTCAATGAAATTCGAGGGAGTTTAAATGGATCTAGGCAAAGCAAATGTCAAAGAGATGAGATTGGAGTTGAAAATTTTGAACCAAGGCCATAGTTCAAAGGCCAATAATTACCATTAATACTCCATATAATAGATATTGTGGGTCTAATATAAAAGGCAAAGATAAAATAGTGACCATGAAATAAAGTTAGGCAGTTTACATACTTCAATAGATATTGTGACTATGTGAAAACCAATGTTCTAAGATTAGTTTTCACATATAGTCGACCTATGTCTTGCCTATCATCATTGATAATTTTTGATAATGCAAGTATAGTTAGCCACCTAATGTAGATTTGGCACTTTTTATCTAGTTACAATATATGATTCTCATCAAAAGATCAAGTGGAAGTAGCATGGAGTCTCAAGATAATGACTAGGTGGATGAATAAGGATAGTAAGCATTTAATTATTTTACAAGGCCTTTGAAATTGTACCTTCTTGATAAGATCCTGAATCAACCACATCCTTGAATTGGTACTAATCCATCATAAGTGATTGGTCCTTTTCCAACACACATGTCTCTCTCTTCCCTTTTTCTATAAATGCAGGATTTTAAGCCTCAAAATTGAATCTGCCATCTCTCTTTTTGGTATGACCAAACTTTGTCAAAAGTTGTACTATGATACCTTTTGATGCAATAAAGATAGAATTATATCATTTTCTAAGCTAGACTGAAGTGTGTTATATGAATTCATGCACTATTATTAAGTGAATATATGTTATTTGTTTATGTATGAGTTTTTCTCACCTTCATAAAGGGCTTAATAGTCTCAAAGGTCATTATAAGCACAATCTATAGTTTATTGTCTAGTTTAAAAGGGATATTTACACTCTTTTTCTAATCTAGTAGCTGATTAATACCTTATTTTTAAATATTTATGTGAGATTGATGTTATTTGGTCTGAAAAGTGTCTCATAATGTGTTTTGTGTGAGTTGGAATGATCAAATATTGGTGCGTCACCATTTTTTTACATGCTTTTATAAGTTTTATCAATTCTCTCTCCTTTTTATAAGTAGGTACTAGTTTAGGTTTAGTGTAGGTGATAGATCCATAATGAAGTTGGCCTTCTCTAGAGGTCTAATCCACTTTTAGGATACCCATAACCTAGGATCAGTCCCATGTTGGACTCGATTTGAACAATCCCCTCCTCAGCTAGGGTGCAAATCTAGAACCCCAACAATTAATTTTGATGATAGTGAAAAAAAAATTATGATGATTCATATATAAATGCCTTATTTATTAAATTTTATATTGACAAGTAACCCACACATAATGTTATGATAGATAATAGATCAAGTAAAAATGTGTGCACCATAACACTCCTACATTCTCTTGGCTATATAAAGCAATACTTACATGATATTTCTATAGTTTTCAAATCATTTTATGGCCATACATAAAATACTCTTGGGCATGTAGTGATAAATTTACAAGTGGGGACTTCCATAGTACCCACCACTTTCCTAGTGTTACTAAGCACGTGTATTTGATATGAGATTGGTATGCCCATGGATATAAATATTAGAGTAGTACCTTCCATAGTGTATAAATGTCTCAAATATATTCATAATAATCAAGTTTTCAAATTTGTAGGAATCTAATACAAATATCATTTATAACCAATGGTATTTACTCCTCCTTTAGAACAGTTGGTTAGCACAATCATTAAGAAAAATGGTAATGAAATAGTCTATACAACTATTCAATAGCATAATTTGCACATTCAAAGGCCTATTACAGAATTGGTTTTTCCATCTAATTATGATCATACACATAATAATATTAAATAATCAGTTTCTCCATATAATTATGAAAATACACATGAGCATATTACAGATGAGCATGATACATTTACACATAATAAATTAGTTCCAAAGAGTAAGGTACATTTTCCTAAGATGAAAGTGGCACATTTCAAGTGAAATTATATCCCAAGGCACCATGGGTTATTCATTATACTTCACGAGAGGTACAGGTAGTTGCATATTCTCCCATTACATGTGAGGATATAAATTCACATGGGTATATGAGTAGTGATTCAGATTGATTTACAACACATAAGTAATTATCTAGAGGCATTTATAATTATAAATTTCTCTTCACATGAATTCACTCATTAATATGAGGTAGTTTGGTATATATATGATCATCCTCTTGATGATATCCTTAATTGGACTCAATATCCTTTTTCTCAACCTACTATTGGGCCAATACTCTTGATTATTTGCTTGGATATTTTCTAATGTAGATATCTTATTTAATTTTTCCTCATTGCTAAATTATTCTATCCCAAATTCCAAGAATTATTCTATCTTTTGGATTTATTTTCATCTTGGAAACTAGTCCTCTTGATTTTTAAACTAATTCAAATAATCCAAAACACCTATCCCACAATGTTTTCAATTGCACATTCTTTATGGTAACACACTTGATTAATATTGCATATTGATACATGTTATGGCTTCCATTGTACTTACATGATCACATCTACTACTCTTATATACTACATGAGTGCACATAATCTCTTTACCATTTGGGGAATGCACATTCTTATCTATATCAAACATTGATGTTATTTATTTATGACTCATTTACACATACATTGGGGGCATATTTCTTGCATTCCTTCTTGTCACACTATGATTTAAAACCTTGTTGTGGATTGTTTAATCCCTCATATTTATTATCTTTTTGAATCCTTGTTTCTTAAAAAAAAATCAAATTTTTTTAATAATCCGTAAATTCAAAAATTCAAAAAAAAAAATGGCAAAATATAAAAAAATCATTTTTTTCAAAAATCAACAAATGAGGACTTCTAAGCATTTTATTATGTTGCTAGTTTAATTATTTTTTTATTTGATTAGGTAAATAAATTAGTTTTACAAGGATATATTAATCATAAAAGTGTTAGACAAAAGATTAGCAGGCCACTAAGGCCAAAACAACAAAAAATAATAAAAAACTAACTAGTAAACTCCTTAGGTGGTAAAATAAAATAAAACAAAAAAAATAGATTATGAGAGGGTACCCTCTGATGGTTATTTTTCATCTTCAATTATATTCTTAGGTGAACCCTACTTTTTATTTCAAACTTTATCCCTCATCTTATTATTAGGTCCTTTAGCATCATCTCAGGGGAGGATCATTTACGGCCTTTTTTGTCCCTATTCTTGTAGAGGGATTTTCTTGATTGGAGTCATGCTAGGGATATTAGGTGGGGGGTATTCATCACCTTTAACATTTATTGTTTGGGATTATAGTTCACCTTGTTAGAATGGATGAAATATTACATAGTCATGTATGTTTGTCTATGCAATAGATTCTATTCTTGAATGAGACTAGTCAGGTTCAACCCAGTTTCTTATAGCTTATTATTGAAGATATCTAGCTACTCTTTATTGTTTTCCATTTCTTTAGATAGGATGAGTTTACCCTTCTTAGTGGCCTCAATGTAGGTACCCTCATCCAAGATAATTATTTTGGGTTTAGGGATAAACAACTTCAATGGGAGGTCATTAATAATATTTTTGGATAAGCTAACTAGGATACTAGCAGAAGGGTGGTAGGATCCTAAGGTAGGGTCATCCTCTTAGGAGTCTTCCTCAGTTGAGGACCCCCCTAGGGGGACCTCCCTACCTTGCAAGGTTTGTCCATGTTTTGCCAATAGTAGTATAAGTCATTGATATAGTATGGAGTTAGATTTATTAACCTGGTAGGCAAGAGCCTTGAGAGTTATGTATCTAATCACTTGAAGACAAACCTTAGGCCATTATCATAGGATATCAGCACTAGGGAAACCCTTCTTATCTATTTTGATGAAATTTTTTATGTACAAAAAGCATTGGAGGAGTTCTTGATTTTTAATCTAATATTTATAAGTATTTTCCCCCTCACACATCATGCCCATGGATTCACCTATAAATTTATTCATGGCTTTAATCTTAATTCCCTACATCTCCACCATTCACTTATTCCAACCAACAACAAAATCCTTTACAACATTAGAATTTTGATCTATAATCCTTATCATTAGTTCTATGATTCTACCCTACTGTAACTTTTTCTAGACTTTTTTTAAGCCCCATACCTTAGAATAGGAGGTTGGCTCTAAACACTCCCTATCAACCCCATTTAGCTTTATGCCTATGGACTCGAGGAATACATTTAGGAGGTTCTAGAACAACTTGGTTTAAATAGATCAAAATAAACTTGGAAAACATGTTGCTTATCTCCTTAGGCAATAAATCCACCTTACTTTTTCATAATGATGATTCATTATATTTGAAACCCATCTCTTGATGAGATATATACATGTGTGTGACATCTTGATTGTCATTTTAGTCCTCTATAATTTCATTACATAAGGCCAATTAGATGTTTTTAGGGATGTGGCCTCCTTCATGCTAGCTGGTTAAAAGAGGGATTTTTACTACTATATTAGCGATCAAATCTGCCACCCCATTACCTTCATGATAAGTGTGCATAATTTGGACATGTGTCATGCCCCTTAAATGTTACTTAACATCATTAATGATATCCTTTATTATGTGGTAGGGGGTTATTTTTTCATCTAGAGCATTTAGTATGTTTAAAGAGTCTCCCTCCATAATGATTCTTTCTATCTTAAGGTTGGAGGCAAGCTAGATGCCCCAAAAACATGCCTTTACTTCAGAAAGATGATTTTTATGTGTTCCCAAAGGCCTCGCATAGGTAGCAATCAATTTTCCTTTTGAATCCCTTATGGCTCCTCCCCTTCTGAAGGTCCCAACTAGTTTACTTATTTTAATATGTCAAATATTTTATGTTAAATACATATCATATTTTATTTATCTTTTAATGCACATAAATTTTCATGAGGTATGTGAGTTGATACAAGCATAATTTTACATGATTTTTCAATGTCAAGACTCCCTTTCACTCAATACCATTTTTAAGGAGGGAGGAACTCTTAATTCTCCATGAACACTTCAACAAGTCATATTTATCCACAAACTTTCTACCATAATGAGTTATATATCATACAATTATCTTTATAATCACTCATACTTTACATTGTGTTACATTGGATATATTATTTTCTAACATTAGCATTGACATGTATAGTTGATATATGCTAGATTTCATCATATTATGTTTCTCATCATGTTCTAAGTTATAAAAATTTGCTTATTGTGTGTGCAACATATACACATATTCTTTCTTATACCATATCATCATGCCATTTGTGTGTATTCCCTTGGCATTATGTATTTATGAAACACTATTATGTCCCTTATATAACATATTTTGGGATCTTATGTGTGACATTATGTGACATTACATGTATGTTTATTATTTTTTACAATGGTGCCATGATTTATATCATGCATTTCTACTACTTCTTAATTTTACTTTGGTACCATGATACATATCATGCACATGGCATTGAAATGCCTCATATGTAAATCAATGCTAAATTCACTTATATGATGTAGTATAGTTTAAATATGAAAATTTTATTACATGATTATATCTTTCACATATTAAATAACACTTAATTTTAAGATAAGTGACTTGTAGGATACATCTCTCATCTCAAAATGGGGGAATCACAATGGGATTATCTTGAGAATTCAAACCCTCATGAGAAACATAATTAAAATTTATGACAAGAATATAGTTTTTTTATATTATCAATATGATTTGGAATTTTTAGATTATGAGGGCATATTGACTCACTCTTTTAGTTACTTGAGCATAGATGCATGTGTAAAATAGATCTCAAATAGTTACAAGTTCAATTGGAATTATATATCAATATAGTATAGTAAAAGGGGCATGATATTCATTCATACACATGCTACTACTTTTCAAATTTTAGATATTTATTTTTCAAATTTTCAAATTTTTAAGAGTTATAGATAAGCAACTGTGTGATTCATCTCATTTTATAAATAAGCCATGTTAGAGCCTAGTGAAGCTCAAAAACTATAGTTAAAATTTAACAAGTTATATTTGGTAAGTACACCCTCTCTTCATTTTGAAATTAGGCCATGTTATAACCTAATGATGTTCAATAGATATGGTTTCATATTATCAAGCTACATTTGGTAGTTTTACCCTTTCTTCATTTTATAAGTAGGCCACGTTAGATCATAGTTATGTTAAACATCTTGGTTGCACTTTAGCAAGACACATTGTATGGTTCTAACCTTAAAATAATTATATAGAGTACTGTATGAGATTTGGATCATAAAATCTTTCCATTTAAAGAGATTTCAATAGTTTTCAAAATTGAGATTTGATAACTCTCAATTCACTATAAGTTTAACTTTTCTCAAAATGCCTCAACATGGGGGCACACATCTCTCCATTAAAAAGTTAAAAGGTAATTAAATTGAATAATATCTCAGGTGTATTCTTTATTTTATCTCTTTTTAAAAATTCAAAATTCAAGTTTCAATATTTTAATTTTTAAATATGGATAATAACTACTTCCAATGGCATTATAATAGGTTTTTTCATTAAGGCACCTTGTATATCAAAATATTGAGTTTTTATGAAAACATAGGTTCACATCTCCCTTAATCTAGTAATTTCAATTCATTAATCACAAGAATAAATGGCAAAAAATGTAGACACTTAAATTTAATCAATAATTACTTGACAATGTTTATTATTAACATTTTTACCTTGGTGTATTTTCCATGTTGTTAACTTAAGATATCTATGATATCATTCACTATCTTTAAAATACTAATAAAATTATTCATACATCCCTATTTTTATCCTATTCATCCTTATTTTTATTATCAAAACCTATCAACCCAATTATAGTAGTATTTATCATGTTAGGAAAAGATTGTACTGTGCCAAACAGGGCCACACAACAACCTTGTCCACTAGCACAGTCCTACCCCCCATGCTCCAATGGCCACTTTTTAAATTTAATAAGTTTCTAATGGATTTCCCACACTTTCCATAAGGTTATTTTATGGAATTTTTTAAATATATTTATATATAATCACATCATTACACTCAATTAAAACCCCCTAGAAAGTTGATTTCAAACTATTGCACATTATGAAAATAAGATTATTCTTTCCAATTCAAATTGTATTTCACTCTAAAATTCATATTCCAAGTTTAAAGTTATTTTATTATGATTTAAGGACATATATTACCAATAACTATAATCAATCTTCTAGCTACATTCATTTAGAAAATATCAAGATTCACACATTCACTCTAGGAGGGATAACTACAACAACTTAGGGCCCCTTTGGGCTATGTAGGCAACACTTAGATTACATGAGGTTTTCTTAAGATATATTATTTATTACCTTAACCCTATTCCCCCATTTTTTGTTGAATATGTAGCCTTATTGTTGATGAAAACAAGTTAGGAAGACCCCATAACTATGTCACAACTAGAAACATGAGTATATTCTACTCAATCCATGCTAGTAGGATAGGATCATACTATAGCCTTGTCTAAATTAACTGTATAAGTGATAAGGTTGTAGTATGATCATATACTAATAGCATGATTTGAGTATAATATACTCATGTTTCTAGTTGTGACATAGTTATGAGGTCTTCTTAACTTGTTTTCATCAGTAGTAAGGCTACATAGTCATCAAAAAATTAGATTCAATCTAGGTTTACAAATCTTAGTTAAAAGCTACTATTTTTTTCACATTCTAATCCTTGTATTTAATATATTTTTATATTTAGGTTATATATATTCTATACTCCAAATAATTATTAATATTTTAATCTATTTCATTTGATTTATTTTAATTCAAATAGATAATAAACATAATCTTGAGTCATTAAGGTGTAGTATCACTAAGTATACTAATGATAGTATCTAGTGGATGATAAAATGTTATTGGTGGAAGATGCATGTTATATTCATAATGTACCTCTAAAGTGTCCTTAATTTTTGTTAACTTGTGTCTAGGAAAAGGATCACTAAATATCTTAAACTTTTGATTTCCATTGCACTGTGGTCGATATTCCTCTGTAGGAGTGCCCAAATCGATAATGTTATCATATATGAGGTTATATATCTTACGTATTATATTGAAACATCTATTTTTGAATACCCCATATTCTAATGATACTCATAATATGCATTATAATCATAGTTCATTAGTTCAGGTCTATTTGGCTTGAGCTCTTGTGGAGGGAAGAGTGTTATAAAGTTACACTCAAAAACTTATTTAGTATCACATGATAGGTAATGGTAATTGTGAAAATTTCCTCTTCATTAGAGCTATCAATTATAATTAGTTTGTAGGTTATAAAACTACATTTGTTGTAATATTCACCTTATTCTTGTTATCACTTGGTTTGATCTTATAATTTATTTTTATTTGAAGCTTCATCATTGAAGTAGTCATAAGAGTTTATATATACTAAACTTTTTTCAAAGAAATTAAATTTACTACTTTGTCCCTCACTATATGGCATAGTTGATTAAATTTATTGAATCTCTTGAATACAATTTATTAAGGGACCGATGCTAGCAAACATTATTTGAAAATATCTTGAAATTCATTACAAGTCATAACATTATTATCTTGGCGAGGATGGTCTTATATCAAAGCACCTAATTACTAATTACTTCATTGGGTCCTTACTTTAGCTTAGAAATTTATGCATAGGATAATTTCTCATTGATGTTGATTAAAAAGTGCACAAGAAATGTTTCAGCCAAGGGGTTGAATGCTCTTATGGATTATAGAAAGATATCATGAAATTATCTCAATGCATAATCTTTAATTAGAAATAACTTGGTCAATAGTTTTTCATTGTATGCATAATCTAAGAAATGCCACATGGAATGATCTAAGGTTTTGATTGAGATCACCTTTAATTTTATATAAAGGTAGCTTAGGATTTATGAGCTATGTGGGTAAAGTGTAGACTATTATCTTAGAGGCTAATGGGTTATAGAATAAGGTGTGTGAATCCATGGCATGGCTATTTATATGCACCCTACTATAATTGAAATAAATTGGTATGAAAATTTATAACATCTTCCTCAAATTAATGTTCATTAGGTAAGGTTGGAAATAGAATGTGTGTAGCCATCAGGGGAAGAGTGGAGGTTTCCTACGTAGGGACAGGCATTAAAATATACTAAATGCCTTGTGTATCCACCTAAATGTCACATAAGTCATTGAAAGTGTTGTTGAATTTCTAAGTCACCCCCATCTTGCACAAAACTCACAAGGATCTTACAAAAGGTTTGTGTACCTATGAAGTGTCAAGTTATTTAAAGAAAGTTGTATGTAGATGCCTCCCATCCACACCCATGACTAAAATAATCAACACATATCTATGTATTGACTAAGTGTTGATTCACGCACACTAAGATTTCTTAATGCATGTCCCATATAGTAAATATCCATTGCATGAGCATAAATGGCACATAGGTTTAAGGACACAAAGCCTTAAGTCTCCACATAATACAGATATAGGTACACAAGGAGTAGTTCTAAATTTTAATAAGTACATCTAGGATCTTCCATCTTCATACACATTCTTATTCAAAAGGGTCCCTATGCTTTCATGATGAAGTCTCGTACCAAATCACAAAGTTTTGATTTTTCACTCTCATAAGTCATAAACTATGATTTATGATGTGCACATACTACTTCACATACTAAGGTAAACCATAGGTGTAAAGCAAATATGTGATAAGACTATTTAAATGGGACTTGACACAAAAGGGTAAAGATTCATTCACCCTCATAGAGTAATTCTATATCTATTCCCTTCACCTACTCATGGCTCACTACCTAGTTTAAATATGTATCCCTCAGTGTGTGGATGTCCTTAAAAGGAAAAAAGGTTAAGCATGAAGCTCATGCATACTTAAGTACTAGTGTCTAAAACATAGAAGTTGATGTAGGCACAAATAGTGCACATGGGTCAATCATACCATGAGAATTATAAAATGGTGCATACCTTCCTCTGCATAGATCAATAAGACTCCTTGGCATAAAGCAAATTTATGAATCCATCAAAAAGGGGATTAAGTATCGCCTATTCTACTGCGTATTCTTTAATGTGGGAAACTTGCACAAGATGTGACCAAGTAATAAATAAATGTGTAGGATAAGGTAAAAAGTGAATGTAAACTTATTTCATGAATTTAAAGATCAATTGGATTATCAAATAATAAAAAAGGTGCACATTCTTTCCAAGAAGACTCTAGAATTGTGTAGAATTCAACTAAATTCTAAGCATGCACTTATTAATATGCATGCAATTCCTAATAGTTTTACACCAATCCCTCCCATGCATGCATAGACAACTTAAAAAATAGATGAATCCTACACAAATTCCATGTTATAGACCAAGATGGATCAAAAATTGGTAGAAAAATGTAAAAAGGTAGTTGGAAAAGTAGTTGAGTAGTGTTCATGGCCTTATCAAAACAAGTAAATGTATAAGTGGTTGTTAGACATCAGAATATGAGTACACACCACCCCTCTAAATATTTTAGGAATATTTCATTCTTAGACACACACATGGATCTATAAATAATTCTACCACCGACTCTTAGATCTGAATCACCAAGCAAAATTCAAGAAGCATGGGTGTAAAACTGCAATAGAATTAAAAATTATATCTGCCACCCCAAGTGGCACATCAATTATAAAATGGCCTTATCCATTATAAAAACCATGTTTTTCATTGTAGAAAGGGTCAACATATTTTTGGTAACCCCATGCTACCAAAATTTTCCCTCTAAGAGGACTTTTATTGGTTAAATCTTGCAAGTTAATGAGAATTAAGTTCACCTTCCTCTGTTCTTATTACACTCTATGTGTTGTTTTTGTTTGCCAATACTTGTCTATGGATAATGTTTTCCCCTCTCATCATTGTCCATTCCTATCACCTTTGTATATACTCAAAACTCATTTTTAGGTCATATCATGTATGCATTCAAGTCTATGTAGACATTATCTATGGATCATTTGTCATCCCTCTTAGTGTTGTACTACATTCTTACACCTCTATGTGAAATACTTATGCATTTAGAATGGCCTTGGTGGAGTCTATGTGATAACATCTTGTTCTTAAAGATTTATAGTGTGTTCACAATATTAAGAGCACTCACTTTATTATCAATATATCACCTTTTATTTTCTAGCAGTCTCTTACCTTCTCCCTCCCTTTTACTTCAAAAATATTAGGTTTATATTATCAGTATATTTATCATTATGATATTTAATTCTACATGATGGTGCTAAATCAAGTGCACATAGAATAAAAGGAATCTAACCTACTTCAGAGGCTCATCTTAAGGAGCACAAGGGTCCCACACCTTGGGGATGTTCTAATCATTTTGATATGCTAAATAATGACCTATATGTATAGGTGAGTGATAAAACTTCCACACCTAACATTGAGCACTTATATACCCTATATAATTCATTCATGCTTTACGACCCACCAAAAAACATTCCTACATAGCAGACCATCCATGGGTGCATGTTTCTAATGATAATAGTTTATGGCACACTTGATGGGATTCAATTTGAGATTTACATCATCCATTAAAGGATTTTGGTGTGTTATATAGTATATCTTGTCATCTAGGGCAATTTATTCAATATTATGATGCCTCTAAAGATCAAATTTATTATTTTATGTAGTTTTAGTTCTTAAAAATATGTCTTTACACCCCCCATTACATAAAAATTCTATTATCACACCTTCCCATTTCTCATACCAAGCTTGTGAGAGTACCATAGTTTCCCCTTGGTTTGTCTCAGAGAAATAGGGTATTAGACTTCTCATTACCTTTACCCCTCTCCTACCCTAGTTTATCCTTATTGGCATCTTATTCACACCTACAATCACCTTAAGAAGGCTACCTCACTCCCAATCTACATTACTACCCTCCTAATCATCCCTAACATAACATCAATGATATATGTCTGGTTTTATAGAGATAGTTAAGGGAGATTAAAAGAGAGTAGGGATATAATAGGCAGCATAAAGAGCTTGTATATCAAGTTTACATTCATCAATAGGAGGTGATGGATAATCATAAATATGCAGAGGAAAGATTGGCTAGGTAGATCACAACTAAATAAGAGTAGATGCAATAGTTGCTTACATAGATGAAAGGAATTGAATCATAGCCAAATGCCTCTACTTCTCCCTTTCTTAGCTTTAATCAGGCCCCACCTATGCTTGTAACCCATCTTATGAGTCAATAATATTCTATGTCCAAGGTCCATATCTTTAATCAAGAAAAATCCTCTATGAATTTAAGTAAATCCTTTGATTTCAAGGTTCCATGTTTTAGAGGCCCCTTTTCCTCAATATAGACTATGTTTGTCCCTCTAAAACAACCCCAAGTGAAATCATGATAGCCTTCTTAGGTCATGCACCTCAACTTCACAATGACCAACCTTATGAAACCTCCTTTTATGCTAGCTAAAACCTTATACCCTCCAACCATCTCCCTATTCAAGGGAGGACTAGTTGTGTAGAGCATAGATTAAGTCCACTAGGAAGAGGAGGAGGGTTCCTTAAGTAAAGAAGAGGAGATAATCATTGACAATCCCCTTTACACTTGTTGGGTGAATATTTTGTCACCAGCTAACTGATGGGAAAAATAGGTTGTTTTAACCACAGCATAAGGAGATTAATCGGCCAAATGTGTAAGTCTACCACATCAAAAGGGGACAAATCTCTCCTCTCATCAAGGGGAGGTTCCCTATAACTATAAGGTACTATATATATATATATATATATATATATATATATATATATATATATATATATATATATATATATATACTATAAATAAGTTGAACATAACTCAGGGTAGGATAACACCATCCATATCTCTTTTTTCAGAGATGATGTTCACAAATCAAAGGAGAAATCCTGGTAAAATGACAGAAGGCACTTCTCTTCTTTCAGAAGTGTTGTTCAACAAACAACAAGAATCTTTCTGGTAGTGATAAGTAAATGTAACAAGGCACAATAACTAGTAGAATGAGGTGTAGCACAAAGTCTCCACCTCAACTGCCAAAGAGTGAAATACGAAGGACAATGGGGGCACAAAGTCATCCCAAGATCCTTTACACAAAAATAGAAAAACAAACATGCTAAAGACAATTGTGGTAGCACAAAGTCTCTCCACAGTTACTTTAGGACACCTTCCTGATTACTTCCACTAGTTCTGCTTATTTAATTAAATGGAGAAGAATGCATTCAGGAAATAGACATAAGAACAATTTCCTCAACAACACAAGCTATTCTAGCACAAAGTTTGAAAAGTCACTTGTTTTCTCATTCAAATAATGAAATATGATTAACAATCTGAGCTCAAAGTCTCAGTAATGCCTTTCAATTTGGGTAGAGTTTTTCTTCTATATTAGAGAGATCTCCTTTGCATAAAATAAGAGATTACAATATATAGTGCTCCCAAAAAGACTTGGGCACTTTGTTTCATGGAATGGCCTATGTTGCATTCAATGCCTTGAATTTTTTAGTTCTGTCAAGGGGCCATGCTGGAATAGGGAATCATCCTTAACTGTGGCCTATAAATTAATATTAATTGTCCCCTCCAAAGTATGGGTCATCTGGTCTATTTTCATATATGTATGCGGCTGTCCACTCACTTTTATTTAAAAGGAGAAAAATAAGTTGTGCCTTTGAATGTCTGCACTCTGATGTCTACTTGGTGGACTATTCCACCTATCGAAATAACTCCCTTGTAGATATTTTAGTATCCCCTATAACTTTTTGAGCTCTTGGGCTATCTTCTTACCTTCAGTAGGCTCTTTTAGCTCTTTCTTCAGCTATTCGCTAAGTTTTGTCTTCAAGTTCCACACCATATTTGAAAATAAATGGGCATTTTATTATCTTAAATTCAACATCCATGAGGGTGTCATTGGTCACTTGGTCACTTGAACCATGTTGAACCTTGAACCTTTGAACTTTGAAAGTTCATTGGTTCAAGGGTTCAATAGTTCAAGCAGTCCAGGCAGTCCCTTAGTTCAATCGCTTCTTTGGTTCAATTGCTTCCTTGGTTTGATCACTTCCTTAGTTCAATTACTTTATTTCCTCTTTAGTTGAAGCTTCCCTGAACCTTTGATCCTTTAAACTTTGAACCATATTGGTTCAAAGTTTAACGGTTCATTCTCTTTCTCAGAATCCTTTGTTCCTTCAAACTTTTTAGATCCTTTTCTTTTCTGTTGAACTCATTAAACCTTTTAACTTTGAAATCTTTTGGTTCAAGGTTCAACGGTTCAATGGTTCATTCTTTGTTCTTCTAAGTCTCTCAAAATTTATTGAACTCATTGAACCTTTGAACCATTTTGGTTCAAGTTTCAATGGTTCAACGAGTCAATCTTTCTTCTTTGAAGTCTTCTTTCATTTAAGTCTTTTGATCTTATTGAATTTGTTGAACCTTTGAACTCATTGAACCATTTTGGTTCAAGGTTCTATGGTTCAATGATTCAACCTTAAATCTTTAAAGCCTTCTTTTCTTTAAGTCTGCTAAACTTATTGAACTTTTGAACCTTGTTGAAGTGCTTAACTCTTTAAGTCTGTCGATGTCGTTGAACCTTTGAACCCATTGAACCTTTGAACCTTTTGGTTCAAAGTTCAATGGTTCAATGGTTCAATCTTGGTTTGAAGCTTGTCGATGGACCTTTTGATTGAAATTCGGCGTTAAACCAGCCTTGAAATGCCTAAGTGTTTGGAACTTGTCCCTTTATGAGAGCTCGCTTTTTGAAGTTGTTAAACCCATTGAACCTACGAGTTCCTTGACTAAAAATGCTTGAATAATTGAGGAAATTGAGAGCTTAGAACATTTTTTGAGAAAGAAAGAGAGAATTTTGGTCTACAGGACCCAAAATAGTTGATATATTGTCCCTAAAAATGAGTGATAGATTTTGGGAACAACAGCTGGCTCTAGTTGGGGAACTTCCATCAATTGTAAAAATAATCAAAGGGAGTAGAATCCAGAATCTCCAATGCCTTTAATAATTCCATTAGGATATGGAGTCATGCTACCCGAAAAGAAAGGTGCCAAAAAGAAATGAAAATGAAAAAGTGCCAAATAGAACTAAAGACTATACAAATATACATATGTATAACTGGTGTCACCTGATACTTCAAGGATTGAAGTGCTTCAGATGCTACCCACTGTGAGGAAGTGAAAAGGGTGTACCATCTTGATACTTCAATAGGAAACTATTTTCACCATTGAGCTGATGAATAGTAAATGGGCCTCTCCATAGAGAATCAAATTTCCCATGCATTCCCTTTGGTTCTCTTCTCTTGTCCCATAACATAACTTGATCACTGATCTAAAAATTATGGGATTTTGCTTTCTAGTCAAAGAGCTTCTTCACCAGGATTTGATTCATAGCAATTCAATCCACCACCATGGTTCATTTCTCATTTAGTTTAGTCAAGCACATGATCCTCTTATCGATGGAGTTTTCATATGTTTGATCTTCAACTACCTTTGCCAATTTCAATGTTAGTAATTCTAGGGTGATTGGTATCTCTGCATTGAGACCATACAAAAGTTGGAAAGATGACATACCTATTGCCCCCTTGGTCATAATTATATCTACCCATAAAGAATCAAATAACGTTTTATGTTAGGTTCATTGGTTGTCATCTACTAACTTCCTGATGATGGCCACCAAGTTCTTGTTGCTCAATTCTACTTGGCCATTCCCTTGTGGAAAATAATTAGAGGAGTGGGAGAGGGTAAATTCATAATAAAAATAAAACTGAGTAATCTCATGGGAAGAGAAATAGGCTACATTATATGTCACAATCTTGGTTGGGACCCCAAACTTGGTAATGATGTTTTCTTTGAGGAAATTGCATACTACTTCTGAAGTAGCATGCTTGGCTAGAATAGCTTCCACCCATTTGGTGAAGTAATATGTGGCTATGAGGACATAATCATGTCTAGCACTTGAAGATAGATTTATAGCACCAATGAAATCAATTTCCCATTGCTGAAATGGCTCTTCTATTACCACTACCTTAAGAGGCAAAGCAGCTAACTTGGGTCTTCCAATGAACTATTGGCATAGTTCACATCTTCGTACCCATTTGTATGCATCTTAAAATAGAGTAGGCCAATAATACCTAGCTCACAAAATATTATGGGTAGTTATAGGTTCATAAAAATGTCCTCCATAGGCCAGATTATAGAAGGACTCCAGAAGTTGGTTCTGCTACACTTTATCTATGCAATAAAGGAATACGCCATCAAGGTTCCTCTTATATAGCCCATTGTCCCATAGAACAAAGTTGGAAGCTTTCAACCTAATAGTCCTCTTTCCTTTATGAGATAGGTGAGTAGGACACTCACCATAAGAGAGGAAATAGAAATATTTAAATACCACTCATTTGTGGTGGTGACAAAGAGGATTGTTGGTGTGTCTCCCACTTCTATTTCTTCATGCCCTGTTCCTTCAAGTATGTTGTCAGTAATTAATTGGCAAAGACATTTTCCCTGCATAAGTTTGGTTGGTTTGATAACCAAATCAAACTCCTAGATTTTAGAAATCTAATTGCCCCTTTTAGTTCTCAACTCTTGTTGAGTTAATATAGACTTGACTATTATATCAGGAACCAGGGCAACAATGTGGGAATTCAGAATGTAAAAGTGGAAATGCTTTACTACCTTTACCACTACATAAGCATGCTTCTCCAGATTTAAATATTTTAGTTCATGAGCTTTGAGAGGATAGCTCATGAAAGATATGGGAGATTTCACACCTTTGTTTTGTTGAACCAGAATTGCTGAAAGTGTGTGCTTGGAAGCATAATTGTACATTGTGAAATCTTTGGTGTAATCTAGACCAACTAGGATTGGGGCATAGGCAATAGCTATCTTGATGTCCTGAAATGATGATTTGCCTTCTTAAGTCTAGCTAAAAGTGGTCTTTATTTTCATCATGTCTACAATGTGGTGAGTCTTCTCTGCAAACTCAAGAATGAACCTTCATAAAAAATCCACCTTTTCAAAGAAAGAGTGAACTGTAGTCTTACTTGTGGGCAGAGTAAGCTCCTAGATGGATTTAACTCTTTTTGAGTCAATCTCTATGCCTTCTCATGATACAATATGTCTAATAAGTTTCCCTTTTATTACCCCAAAAATAGACTTCTTGGGATTTAGAGAAATGCCATTCTATCGACATCATTCCAGTACTTATTGCAGATGGTGCACATGATTAGGATGATGCTTGGAAAAGACTATTGAATCATCAAGGTATACCATAATGAACTTACCAATTTCATCTTTAAAAGCAAATTCCATTACTCTCTGAAAAGTGGTGCCAGCATTTATCAAGCTGAATGGCATTCTTTGATACCTAAACATGCCCTAAGGTGTGGTGAAGGTAGTCTTATGTTGGTCTATTTCACCAACTTCCACTTGATTGTACCCCAAGAAGTTGTTCAACATTGATAACATCTCTAAACTAGTCACCATCTGAAGGACTTGATCCATGATAGGTAGAGGATAGTTATCCTTTAGAGAGGATTGATTCAAGTTTCTAAAATCCATGTAGAGGAAAATTTTGCCATTCTTTTTTCTCACAGGTACTATGTTTGCAATCCATGTGGAATGATGGATTGGGAAAATTATTCTAGCATTCAACATTTTCTATATTTTAGATAGAATAGTACTTGATATCTTCAGATTATGCTACCAAGATTTCTACTTGTAAGGCACTAAATCACTCTTGAGAGGAATTTCATGGAAAAAATTTTCAAGCCTAAGCGACTTCAAGTCATCATAGGAGTACACCAAAACATCTATGTATTGGCAGAGTAGAGCAATAAACTTGAGCTTTTCTTCTAGAATGTAGCACTTCCCAATGTTCACCATCTTGAATTTTCTTTGGTACCCAAATTTATCTGATCAAACTCCTGGGAGGAGCTTGAATCCATTTGTTATTGTTTGATGAACATGTCATGCTTGTCAAATAATTTCTCAAGGGAAACTAGTCCTTTTGAGATTTTATTCCCTTTTAGCTGTAGGAATTCTTCACCTACATCTAAACTTATTTCAGGGGCTGATTCAAGTTTTTGAGGCTCACTACCTTTAAAGTCAAGTTTTTCAAAGCTATCTTTTTATTCTAGAAAGGTGATGATTTAGTTGTCGCCATTGAACACTTGCCATTGATTGGCATTGTCAGGCACACTTGGTCAAAAGACCAATTTGATAGTGTACCTATCTCCTTTAAAATCTTGGTGAGAAACTAAGAGAGTCACCAAAATAGCTAATGCATTAGCTCAGTCATTGAATTCCATGGGTACTTTAGAGATACTCAAAACATCAAAGCTTTCAATTTGATCCCAAACTAGATTGCAATAATGACACAATCTTTCATTTTTGGTTTGGTACAGGTTCCTGACCTGGCAAACCACTAGCTCAACATCTTCTTTGGTGTGAAGGAGTTTGATGCCCCTATCTTGAACAACCTTCAATTTGAGCAGCATCAATTCATATTCAGAAGTATTATTAGTATTGTTGAACTATAATTTATAAGAAAAGGGGAAATATCTCCTTGAGGAGATATCAACACAATTCTGGCTCCTAAACCAGTAGAAGAATAGCTGCCATCGAATTCTAGAATCTAGACATCATCAAAAAATAATTTTTCCTTAGATTTTTCTTTAATTAGAGGGGAGGATTCTTTTTCACTTGCATTACATCCTATCAATTATCTTATTATTCCATCTAAATTAATTCCTAGATCTCTAGCTATAGGAATTTCATTTGTAGAAACATGAATATCCTCTATGGTCAAGAAGTAATTACCCACACTTGAAGACTCAAACAAAATTTGAGCTTTAGGCACTGATGTTTGAGTGACAACGTATTTTTCCTCCTTCTAAGAGAGAAATATTTGCATGATGCCTTTGACTGGGATCCTCACTTCAGATAGGTCCGTGCTCAACTCACCACCAACATCCTTGCAAAAATTTCATCCAATCAGAATACCATAGGAGGTTGGGATGTTGTCCACCAAGACTGTCATCTTAATTCTCTTTTTTGGAAATGCTACAAATGCAAATTGGGCATCCTTGATTTTTCCCAGTAGTGGTGCTTGTTTTTTCTCCATGGAGAAACATCTCCCAAATGTCTTGGTCAGTGTGAGACCAAGGGATTCAGACACTTTGGCAGGCATGACATTGTCAAATGCACCTGAGTCTATGATGCAATTGTTTAGCTAGTGACCATTTATCAATAGGGAGACATAAAATGGTTCTATCTTCCCAAAGACAGTTGGAAGAGTAATGACAAGGTTATTTTGGGTGGATGTGTTCTTGGGGGGACCAAGAGTTACATTTAGAATTTATTGTCCTGTAGGGATGGCTTTATCCTTCACACATTCCACTAATCTATACAACTACTCAGGATTGGATTACAAGAATTTAAACTCAGTCATTTGAATTTTGGTCTTCTTGACATGGTTGACTATGTCAAATGATTGAAACGGACTAGGAGCAGAGGAAGGAAGTTCATCCTTCTAGTTTTTATGGGGGGTACTGGTCTATGAATTTGAATTTGAAGATGAAATAATGCTTGATGTACTTACCTTTTTAGTTATCACTGGGTCCTTTGATTGAAAATGTTGAGTGGTTCCCTGCTTAGTAATTGAAATTGCTTATTGAGAATGCTCCTCTATTTTTTTCTTATCAACTTGTTGGGTTGACTGGTTATGGGACTTGGTGAATACAGCGTATTATCCATCAAACGCTTCACCTTTACTTTTGGGTTCATCTTGGTAATACAAGAAACTAATGTTGGAGTCACCAACTAATTCTTCTTGGTCCACTGTGAAGAGATCAACATCATTTTCAAGGTTAAACTCAGGCTAGAATGAGAAATCAAATTATGTTTCAAGATATCCAACTACTGAATTGGTTGGAGGTGCTTCAATGGCAAGTTTTCCCTATGGGGGAGGAAGATGATTTGGCTGCCCTTGATTCCTGGTAGCATTGCCTTGGTATGACTAATTATAAAAAGTTCTCCTTGGTATATCTTTTTATGCAGCAGAAGACATCCATTGCACCATTTGCTTCCTAAGATTTAGCAACTCATTTACCAGCTTCTACACCTCTGTTAGGATCTCTCATTATCTTCCCCACCAAGATGAGATCATCTTCCACCTCAATGGCCAAATCCTGAGTATTAGCAAGGTCTATGTGGCTAGCCTGTCTCAGCAGAAAACTCACTTTTGGAAGCTGAGAATTGATGAAAAACATTTAAGGTTCTCAACTATTGGCTGAGCAATGGTAGGAATCTTATTCCTCAACTTATCAAATTTGGCAATGAAGTCCCTCATAAGTTCATGAGGCTCTTTCTTCATCTGTGTGAGTTGGGCTAATAGGGCATGTGCATCTTCTGTAGGCTTTAACCTAGCTTTGAATTTGGCTTTGAGAGTGTTCTAATTAGTCACTGACTAAGCCTACAGATGGTAAAACTAGTCTACAGTAGCACCTTGCAATTTTTTCACAAATAGGCTGACTGCTACGTCCTCATACTCCACACCTATCATGCCACAGGCTATGCTAAAGGCTGAAATATGTTCATCAAGATGAACTCTCCCATCACCATAGAATTTGGGGAAATTCTTCTTTAAACTGCGTTGTAGCTCATGTAGAAGTGGGTTTAAATTAAGTGGGCCAAAAGAGTTACCCCAGGGGCCTTGAACTGCCATTGTATGACTATGGAAAGGGGGGATAAAAAATCTAGGTAGAGTATGTATAGGCAAAGCTCTGCCTTGTATTGGTGACCTAGTGTTGGTAGGAGGAAGACTCCTAGTTAGTTGAAGGTAAGGTTGTGGAGAAAACAAATCAAAATTGCTCTGCTACACCAACTTAAAAATAGGGTCAACAACACCTTGAGCTTTTTGAATTTTTGTATAGCATGAAGCTACTAGATTATAGAATAAAAATGGAAAAGAATTAGAATTGTTTCAATTTGAAGTTTGAGGCTTCAAACTGCATGTTCTTCCCTAGTGAAATCTCCAAAAACTATTGGCATGGAGCTGGCAGAGAATTGACTTTTGAAATGAAATGCTCAATCTCTAGTGTCTCTAGTTTCATAGCTCAGAGTATATAATGGAAATGGATAAGGCTATAATGATAATGGATAAGACACCTGTGATGCTTCAATTTGAATCTTGAGGCTTCAAATTACACAAAATTGATGTGTCCCCAGTGGAGTCACCAAAAATTATTGGCATGAAGCTGGTAGTGTTCTTTCCTACTTCACATCATTCCCCAGTGATATGAAATGTTTCAATTTGAATAGACTGGAAAAGGACTGGAAATGTTCATCGATCCCTAGTGGAGTCACCAAAAACTATTAGGTGAATATTTTTTCACCAGTTAACTAATGGGAAAAATAAGCTATTTCAACCAGAGCATAAGGAGATTGATTGGCCAAATGTGTAGGTCTACCACATCAAAAGGAGACAAATCTCTCCTCTCATCAAGGGGATGTTACTATAAATATGAGGTGCTATATATATATATAAGCTGAAAATAACACTCAGCGGTAGGATAACACCATCCATCTCTCTTTTTTCAGAGATGATGTTCACAAATCAAAGGATAAATCCTGGTGAAATGATAGAAGGCACTTCTCTTCTTTCAAAAGTGTTATTCAACAAACAATAGGAATATTTCTAGTAGTAACAAGTAAATGTAATAGGGCGTAATAACTAGTAGAATGAGGTGTAGCACAAAGTCTCCACCTCAACTGCCAAAGAGTGAAATACGAAGGACAATGGGGGCACAAAGTCATCCCAAGATCCTTTACACAAAAATAGAAAAACAAACATGCTAAAGACAATTGTGGTAGCACAAAGTCTCTCCACAGTTGACTTTAGGACACCTTCCTGATTACTTCCACTAGTTCTGCTTATTTAATTAAATGGAGAAGAATGCATTTAGGAAATAGACATAAGAACAATTTCCTCAACAACACAAGCTATTCTAGCACAAAGTTTGAAAAGTCACTTGTTTTCTCATTCAAATAATGAAATATGATTAACAATCTGAGCTCAAAGTCTCAGTAATGCCTTTCAATTTGGGTAGAGTTTTTCTTCTATATTAGAGAGATCTCCTTTGCATAAAATAAGAGATTACAATATATAGTGCTCCCAAAAAGACTTGGGCACTTTGTTTCATGGAATGGCCTATGTTGCATTCAATGCCTTGAATGCATTTTCAGTTCTGTCAAGGGGCCATGTTGGAATAGGGCATCAGCCTTAACTATGGTGTGTCAATTCATCTCAAATTTCCCCTCCAAAGTATGGGTCATCTGGTCTATTTTTAGATATGTATGTGGCTGTCCACTCACTTTTATTTAAAGGGAGAAAAATAGGCCATGCCTTTGAATGTCTACACTCTGATGTCTACTTGGTGGACTATTCCACCTACTGGAATAACTCCCTTCTTGATATTTTAGTATCCCCTATAGCTTTTTGAGCTCTCAGGCTATCTTCTTACCTTCAGTAGGCTCTTTTGGCTCTTTCTTTAGCTATTCGCTAAGTTTTATCTTTAGGTTTTGTGCCATATTTGAAAATAAATGAGCATTTTATTACCTTAAATTTGACATCCATGGGGATGTCATTGGTCACTTGGTCACTTGAACCATGTTGAACCTTGAACCTTTAAACTTTGAAAGTTCATTGGTTCAAGGGTTCAACAGTTTAGGCGGTCCCTTGGTTCAATCGCTTCTTTGGTTCAATCACTTCCTTTGTTCGATCACTTCATTGGTTCAATCACTTTCTTTCCTCTTCAATTGAAGCTTCCCTGAACCTTTGAACCTTTGAAATTTGAACCATTTTAGTTCAAAGTTCAACGGTTCATTCTCTTTCTCATAATCCTTTGTTCCTTCAAACTTTATGGATCCATTTCTTTTCTGTTGAACTCATTGAACCTTTGAACTTTGAAATCTTCTGGTTTAAGGTTCAACTATTTAATGGTTCATTCTTTGTTCTTCTAAGTCTCTCAAAATTTATTAAACTCATTGAACCTTGAACCTTTGAACCATTTTGGTTCAAGGTTCAATGGTTCAACAATTCAATCTTTCTTCTTTAAAGTCTTCTTTCATTTAAGTCTTTTGATCTTATTGAAATCTTTGAACCTTTGAACTCATTGAACCATTTTAGTTCAAGGTTCAACGGTTCAACCTTCACTCTTTGAATAAGTCTATCGAACTTATTGAACTTTTGAACCTTGTCAAAGCTAAGTCTATTGATGTTGTTGAACCTTTGAACCCATTGAACCTTTTGGTTTAATGGTTCAATCTTAGTTTGAAGCCTACCGATGGACCTTTTGATTGAACTTCAACATTGAACCAGCCCTGAAATGCCTAAGTGTTTAGAACTTGTCCCTTTGTGAGAGCTCGCTTGTTGAATTTGTTGAACCCATTGAACTTGCAAGTTCCTTGACTAAAAATGCTTGAATAATTGAGGAACTTGAGAGCTCAAAACATATTTTTGAGAAGGGAAGAGATAATTTTGGTATGTGGGACCCAAAATAGTTGATATGTTATCCCCAAAAATGAGTGATAGATTTTGGGAACAACAACACTACCACACCAAAAATATCAACCGTAATATAAGAATAAGATAGATACAGTCAAATAGAACATCAGGTTGGTGAGTGTATGAACAAAGTAGCAGTAGAATTGGAGGATTTTAATAAGGTTCAATCCACACTACTCTAGAATGCATCTAAAATCCTAGGCAAGACTTTTATTAGATAAATGAGATACTATTTGATTTTATGGAAGAAGACCTCAAAGAAGAATAAAACCTTTAATAAGAGCATGCACTTAAAGAGAATGAATGTGATCACCTCAAGGTTATCACACATGTGCAATTTTAGGAGGAAGACTCTTTTAGGATGAGTTAGAGGAATTTTGATTGAGTCTAGATGATAAAATGCCATCCCCTTAGGCATAGACCCATTACCAATTCTAGACAAACTACTAGTTTCAATCATATATTTTAAAAATTTAGGGTGTACATGTAGAAGAGGTTAGAACCTTGTAGAAGAAAGAAGCTTGTAGGGGTTTAGGTGTACATTCAGGCATAAATAAGTCAATGAAAGGATCATTTGAATTAAGGGAGTAATACCAGTTAGTCAAGCCCAAGAAGTAGTATGAAAATGCAGAGGAATCTGTGGTGATGAGTGCTATCAACCCTTGCACACCCAAGCACATCACAAATGTGTTTTCAAAAGGCATGTTAGACTTGGAATAGTAACTACAAGATGATTAGAGGTATCCTACTAAGTTCCTGAGCTTATTTAGCATCAGGCACAAGACTTTCAACCTTTATAAGTATCAATATAAGTAAATAACATAGCTATGCATTGAGAAACTTGAGAAGGATTAGCTCAAATTTGAAGACATCTACCATCTAGGAGGAAAGTTTATGCACATCCTGATATAGTCATTCATTAAAAGGAGCCTAGGAAAAATAGTTTCCTCGAGCACTCTTCAGAAGTATCTAGGATATGTATCCTTAGCATAAAATAGATGATATTTTGTCTAGTCCCATCACATATCAAATATAGGATGATACACAATTCAAAATATATAAGAGGTTTTTGTTTTGACCCAAGAGGATGAAGGATCATGTTTTTAGGCTATATATAATAGATTATATTAGTTTGCATTGTATTTCCCTAAGTGCCTATGGGCACATTGTATAGTCTTAAGTTATTTTTGTTTTGCTTTAAATGCATATCACACATCTATTTCTTATTTTTCTCGCTCTACTTTGTTGACTGCATGACTCAATTTAGTTTATTTAGGCATAAGCCAAGTAGGTTATAGCTTCAATGACTCTATACCCAATGGATTGCTTCAAAGGCTAATGGATTCTTGATTAGAAATAAAATGGCTTGTAGATGTCACCAAAAGTGTTGAATTTCTAAGTCACCCCCAGCTTGTATAGATCTCACAAGGATCTTATATAAGGTTTGCACACCTATGAAGTGTCAAGTTCTTTAAAATAAGTTGTGTGCAGATGCCTCCCATTCATATCTATACCTAAAGTAATCAACATAAATATATGCACTAATTAAGTGTTGATTAATGTAAACTAGGAGTTCTTGATGCACACCCTATTTAGGAACTCTTCATTTCATGAGTGCAAATGGCGTGTAGGTTCAAGTACATAGATCCCCAAATCTTTAGATAACATAAATAGAGGTACACAAGGACTAGTATTGAATTGTAAGAAGTGCACCCAGGATCTTCCATCTTCATGCACATTCCTATTCAAAAGGGTCCATATGATTTCATTTTGAAGTCTCACACCAAATCATAAAGTTTTCCTTCTACGCTCTCATAATTTGTAGACTCCATTCTATGATGTGCACATACTACTTCACATATTGTTGGTGTTATATTTTGCACCATTTAATAAATAGTTGCACCACCTAAAATTTTCCACATGGTAGGGGAGGAGAGACACACATCATCATTCTAATCCACACTATAAATGGACCCACCAAATATTCATATCTCCATGCCATCATAAAAAGGCCACATAAATGTTCAACCCACATAACTATCTCAGAACCTACCCACATAGAGGAAATCAATGGAATAAAACAAAGCTAATGTTTTTATTTATTTTTTGGAAGTGTGGTCGAGGTCAATGAGTTGACTACATTATTTAGAAATTGTATAACATGTTTTAAGTTCTATCAGAGGTGTCAAATATGAAATATAAATTACTAAAAAGACAAAAAACAAGAGCATGATGGAAAAGGGAAGCGACAAAATAGTTTGCATATTTGGAAAATTACAATGTGTTTATGGACCTCCACATCCCATGAAACAGAATGGAGAGCGATTTGGTGGAAGGTTTAGGAATTAACCATAGAATACCATGTGAAGCATGATAGGGGTTAGTAGAAGGCAGAATCCCATAAGCACTTTGCCCCAACTTCTCTTAAAGTGCATTGGCACTTTTGGATCTTGTAAGAGTAGAGACAAGTGAGCAAGAAAGTTAAGAGGAACAAAGGTACAAATATATAATTGGTGCAATGGGTACACATTCCTACAACTAGTTAGATGGTGATGCCATTGAATGTAGCATGAGAAACTTGTGGTAAGACAAGGAGCTTGAAGAAGATACACAACCTTCTCATGAATCTTATTGCACCAAGAAAACTTGTAGGTTTGAATTAGAAACTTCCTATAGATCATGCATTATCCTACTAGGTCTTATTATGGATAGTATTCCCCATAAAATTGATCCAAACCACTCATTCATGTTAGAGATAATCATAGAAAATGCCCACAAAGGGTTTTTATATTCATTTGGTAATTATTATGCACTTTAGGGTTTCATTAAAAAATCAGTTTAGCCTTAGTCCTATTACAATTACTACTAAGGAAGGGTGCCACGATTGTATCTATCATATTCAAATACATAAATACTAAAAATAAGGATTGATCTAACATTAGAAGCTTAAAACTAAAATTTACCCTGATGAGGGAAAATAATGATACGATGTTCACTATGTTTCACCCATAGCTTGCATTTATTAATATCTTTTCCATGATTTTGTGGGATGAAAGAATGAGTATATCATTCAAGAAATAGACATTGGTATGATATTTGAGATAAATCTTAGAGTGGTGGTTTTATATGTAGGGTTATATCTAGAGACAACATTTATTTCAGTGATAATTCTACAATATGTGAAGGAATTAAAATTGTTGAATGTAAATAGTGGTACAAGCCCATTGAGCCTTGAAATTTTCCATGCTTAAGTAGAACTATCAGGATTTATGGTGAATGATCTAATTCCTTGCATTCTACATAAATTTGATCTTCATAAACCTTTAAATTCCTCTTCTCCTAGATCACCAAAGAAGGATATTTTTAGGCCAATCATGGAAAGTTTGTCTCAAAGCTTGAGCATGTACTAATTTAGACATTATTGTAAGGTTGTGGCCATTTAGATTTTGGTTCTATAAGTGGTAATATTCATACTTGCTTAAGCATGGTTTTAATGGTTAAAGGATCATTCTAGAATGTAACATCTCAATGCAACACTTCAAGTGTAGATTGTTATTTTGAAGTATCATATAGAGGAGAGATAAATTTGTTAAAAAAAATCAAATATAGGAGTATTTTGCTGAACTAGGTAGCTAGAAATGAAGTTGGGTGTAAATTTGAAAAAAAATCCAAAAAATTGCAAGTTTCCAAAAATTGCATATGAGGCCACAAGGTCCCTCAAAAAATTGTGGAAATAGGCAACTTAAAAAAAGCAAGGTATCAAAATGTATCTTGCAAGTTGTGGTCAACTCTCAAGATGTTGCTAGTCAAAGCACTTGGAAAAATCAACTCAAGGGTGATTTTTAGGGAAATGGGAACCCCAAGTGCAATTTACACTTTTACAAAAGTGCAAAATGCATTTGGAGTTCCATATTCCCTGAGAGGAACTACATGTGTAAATTGCAATGTTATAATTTACAAGTCTACAATTTACAAAGGGACCTTTTAGGAGAATTACACATGCAAATTGCAACTATGAAATTTTCAAATTACAAATTTGTAAAAGGGCCAAGGATTTCCCCAAAAGGTCAAAAGGTGAAAATAATGCATTTATGCATTAAAAAATATGGAGGAAACCTTAAAAGGGCAAATTTATAAAAAAAAATTAAAAGTGTAAAAAAGCAAAAAGTGCAAAAAGCAAAGGCGAAAAATGCAAGGTGTTGAAAAACAAAATGGAACCAAAAAGCAAAAAGGTAAAATGACCTAAGTTTTTTGTATTTTTCATTTTTGTGCTTGTCCAAGCTCCTTCATAGGAGATAAATTTTAGGTTTTTAAATTAAGGTGGGCCACTTCAAATAAAATCATTTAAAGGGCCATGGATCTAGAATATTCCTCGAAAATCATTATAAGAGTAGGTTGTTCCATGTTTTGCATAAAGGGAAGGGCAGCTGTCCAGGAAGTTCTAGCTATGCAAGCAAGTGATCTAAGGCATCTCTAGGTAGTTACACATGAAGACAAGAAGTTTGTTTGGACTCCACCATAAATATTCTCCTTCCAATTCAATTGAAGGCACCTCCAGCCAAGAAATCAAAGGATGTGGTTTGAATTTTAATCATTTCTTATAGAGGCAATTAGAGGAATCATTTTACTTGAAAATACATGAAGATTATAGGTGTGACAAATGGTTTTTCTAGTTGGGAGCATCTTGGCAAAACTTGGAGGGTTATTTTTCACTTTTTGAAAATTATAACCCTCATTCTCAAATTTGAAAATAAAGGTGTAAAAATGTATAAATAGGGTATTTCTCCTCTATTCTAGGTGGTTGTTGGTTGGTCATTTTCTCTATGTTTAGGTTCTGCAAAAAAAATTAGGATCAATTGTTTTGTGTAGATCTTGTCTCACTTGCTATGGTGGTTACAAGTGTATAACCATTAACAAGATTTGAGAGCATGTTTGTCTCCCTTGTCCAACATGGAGAAATCTCACCATGTTTGTCCCCACGGCAACATTTTGAAAAACTAATGTATGTGATATCTCTTTTCAAGTTAATGAAAATGTTTTTCATTCTTTTTTATTTCCTATCAATGAATTACAACAATGTGTTTTTAAAGCTATGTTGATTGGAAATTTGGGTTTGTGTTCATTATTGGTTATCATTATGAGCATAGATCTAGATTATAAACCCTTTTTGCATTATTTCAAGAGATTTAGTGTATGTTCTATTCTTTCAAAGATCATTTGGTATTTCCCATTAGTTTACTTATGAGTTTTTATTATATCTTTGCAAAGGAATATTTTCATGAATACTGCAAGATACCCTATTGTTTGAAAACCACCAACACACCACAAATGTTTTTTATAAAAAAATCTAACATGTCCTACTCCATCCTACCCTACAAATAATACACCCTTTACATACTATAAATGTCATTTTCCCTACAAATGCATAAAATCTTACCTATATAACATGTGTTTGCATTTTGTGCTTTGAAGCATAGTGTTGTAGCATTCTATTTGACCTCTATTATTGAAGATTCTATAGAATGAAGATTATAGTCATATACCCATATATCTTTAGTAGATTGTATATGACCTAGAGCATTTGTTCATTCCATATGATAACCCTTCTCAGGTGGAGTGAACAAGTTTAGTTATGACCCTTTTTCCCAAAAATCTCCATGGAAGTTTAATTATATAATATTTCCATATGAGAAAGCTACCTCATAGGTCCTCTCACCTTGTTTTAGGCAAAGCCAAAAGTAGTAGGGAGCTAACCATACCCTTAGTCAATGCCTCTCAGTCATTTTATGCATCCAGTCCATTCTTAATGCCAAACCCTTCCCCAATTATAATGACATAATAGAGGGTTTTTCATCTTTATTTGCCATTTTCTTAAAGTGTGCAAGGTCGAGTGTATAAGGTGTACAAATAGGAACCAATACTCAACTAGTGCCATTACCAAGGATAATTATTGTCACTTGTGTTGTTGAGGACTCTTGTAGAGAATGTAAGTATTTCATGTTGTGAATTTCTTTGTTGTTATTTACCACATTTGGACTATCTTGGTTGTCAACACCGTATCACTCTACTGGGGATGTGTCGAGAATTGAATATTTGATAATTTGACTTATATGGAATTTCTTACAAAGATCTATTAATATTATATGTTGGAAGGTGTTTTTTCATTTTTGAACATAATTATAAAAAATTTAGTTTCTTTCTGTTATTATCTCATCATAAATTTCAGCAAGTATGTTTTCAGCATGTATCACAACCAATTTGTTAACTATTATATTCTAGAATGTTGATTATATTGATGACTCCAATTTTATCACCTAGTTTCAAGGAAGATCAATGCCTATTTTGAATATTTTTATTTCAAATTTGAGGAGGGTTATCGCAATGAGGTCCTGAATGAAGTATGGAAATTCCTTCCAATGTTTCAAGGGAACAATGTAGTGAGTGGTGATCAGTACTTGAGGTATTTTCATAATATCATTAAATATTATGAGGTTGAGCATGAGGATGTGTGCATTAATTTATTTATGCACATGTTGGAGGAAGATACATGATAATGGTTCAATTCCCTTCCCTGTAGATGCATTGATTCATGGGAAGAAATGAAAAATGTTTTTAGAATTTAGTATGGTAATAGAGTTGATCCTAGATTTTATTTAGCTAAGTTTGAAAACATCAAGAAGAACCCCAATGAGTGTGTGAAGGATTTTAACACATGGTTCAATAAATCTATGATGTGGTTTCTTGAGAACATATGGCCTAGTGATATAGTGTGCTTGATCAAATATTATGATGCTTTTAATAAGAATATTGCTTACTACTTATGAGATAAAGCTTTCACGAATTTGCAGTTGGCATTTAATATGGCCATCCAAATTAAAAATAACATAAAGGCTATGGGAAATCCCATGAACAAGTGGGATAATTTAAAGTTCATCAATCCAAAAAAATCATAGTCCACAAAGATAACCAATCTTGAGGAAATAGTTAAGGCTTTAGGCTCCACTATCAAAGAGATGTCCTACAAGCTTACCAGGGCTAAGAAAGGGATCCCTCATGTGTCTACTAGTCAACAGAGGGATCCAAATCCAAATCAAGCACAAATGGGGCCTGATTTCCATAATTGACTATAATGATAGAGGGAAGAGACCTACACATGAAGAAAAAATTAGATAGAAATTACAATAGAGGGGATGGAAAACACGTGCCCAATCCATTAAATGCCAAGGTAAACACTATGAATTATTATTTCAAAATTTGTTGGTGTGACAAGTGCTTCCTTCCACATCCTCCATGTGATATATTTGAATTGATTGATGAATATATGAATGAACCTAGGTCTACATCATCCAATGAAGAGATTATGATGTTTAATTGTCAAAGTCCCTAAATCAAGATGTCTGCCTCTATGAAATTAATGAGTGATTCTATTATTGATCGGTTTTGGAGTGTAGTACAAAAGGTATGTATTTCAAATTATGAATTTGATTATGATTTTAATATGGCATGAGTATATCAGTTACCTATTCATGATTTTGGCTTTGTAAGATCAATGATGATTAAAAATATAATGGGGAAATTCTATCAGTTGAGGACAAGTAGTTGCTAATTAATGCAGTAGTTGCCCAAGATAAATAATATTACTTGAGAAACAAGTATCAAGTTTTTTCTCCTTAAGAAAATACCCCTGTAATTATAAATGAGCCAAATTCAAGTAAGGAATTAAAGAAAACTAAAATAGTCCCAATTGCTTCTAAACTAGCACCCATTTCCCAAGTTGTTAATCCTAGAGGTGCTCCTAATAAAAATAAGTACCTTTGATATCTAATGTTCCTAAGGGTGAAAATGATGTTAAAAAAAACCCACCATTGAATACTACTATTAAACATGTAAATCCATCCCAACCTGCTCCACTTCAGACATTAAGTGATTGCATCGTAGCTGATCAATTTTAAAAAACTATCTTGATCCATGGTTTGATTGTACATAATTACATGTTTGATTCTAGTGATTCTTGCAATCTGATGCTCCTAGGTGTTATACCACGGATTTTCAAGAATTTTTAGTTGTTGGATAAGTCAAGGGGTTGGTAGTATAGTTTAAATTTCATCCTAAACATTATTTAAATATGAATGTGGTATTTTTGGACTACCCACCTAAGTGGAGGATGTTGTTGTCACATAAATGGGATGATAACATGGGTATAAGTATGAAAATGGACCCTTCCTATGCCACCATTCCATTGGATGGTAAGATGGTCAAACTTTATATATAGCTAAAGATGTTACATGTAATTTAATATCCTAAATGTGTTCTAAATGAAGTGTTGTACATGAATGTTGACTTGGGAAGATTTGTTAGGAATGTTGATGTTAGTGATCAATCTATTACTCTTGATGTTGAACTTGATATTGAAGTTGTAATTTGGAAGATGTGTTTTGATGGGGCTTACTCCAATCTTATAAATGGAGCTGGGGTTATCTTCTATGCCCCTTGTGGTAAATGTTTCAAGTTTTATTTTCAGCTATCCTTTGAGTACATGTACAATACTATTGATTATGAGGTACTCTTGCTTAGTTTAAGGATTGCTCATGAATATGGAGTTAAAAAATTTATTGTCAAGGGTGATTCTGAGATAGTGGTTAATTAAGTTATCAATACTTATGCCACCAAAAATAAAAGGTTGAAACAATATCAGAATGTTATTTAGGATTTTCTTGAGTTATTTGATGCATTCAACATTTTTTATCATGATAGAAGTTTCAACAAAGAAGCTGACAAAATTTTAGGGTTAGGTGCTTAGTTTGATACTGCAAATATGATCCCTCATTTTTAATATCAAGTAGAGGTGTTTGTTAGGCCTTCAATCCTAGACAATATTCATCACTAGAAGGTGTTTGATGATGATGAATAAATTAAGAGGTTTATAAATTGTGAAGTTGAGTTCCATGATTAGCTCATATACTTGAAATCCATGGTTCATGTTTGTGACAAGAAGGAAACCTTGTTTGGGAAGGACATTATTTAGTTGAAGACAAACACACTCCCAAAGGGATTGGTAAGTTTGGAAGCATATTTTGTTAGAGTGCATAGAATCAAGACTTGAGACTCATTTATTTCAAAAGATGTGACTAAGTGGAATTTAGGTTCTCATGAGAATCCAAGGAAGTTTTGGCTAGGTACTCACCTTAATATAGTTGAGAATAAAGTATACATGTCGCTACTAAGAAATTACCAGGATTTTTTAGCATGGTCTTATTCTAAATTGAAAACATATAAAAAAGACTAGTTATATCACATCATCCCATTATAGCCTAATAACAAGCCTTTTAGGCAAAAAAGAAGACCTATTAATCCCATCTTGGCCTCTAAGATATAAGATGAGTTAAAGAAGCTAAGGATGGTGGAATAATTCATCCCATCAAGTATTTATCATGGGTTAAAAATTTAGTCCCTATGAGAAAGAAAAATGGCAACATCCACTTATGTGTGCATCTCCAAGATTTAAACAGTTCTTATTTAAAATATATTTATCCCCTACCCAATATGGACAACCTATTACAAAGTGTTATAGGATAATATATGTTATCCAATTTAGATGTTTTCTTAGGGTATAACTAGGTTGTGGTGAAAGAATCTGAGAGGCCCAAGACCACATTCACAATGCCTAAGGGCATATATATATATATATATATATATATATATATATATATATATATATATATATATATATATATATGAGGATGCCTTTGGGTTAATGAATGCTGATGCAACATTCTAGCAAACTATGGATGTTGTTTTTGTAGGGGTGATTAATAAGTTTATAACCATATATTAGGATGACATTATTGTGTACTCCAAGACTAGAGAGGAAAATTTGGAGCATCTTAAAAAAGTATTTATCAGATGCAAGGAGTTAAACATTTTTCTTAATCTAAAGAAATGTCATTTTGGAGTACAAAATGTCAAGTTGTTAGGACATATAGTGTCCAAAGATGGTGTCATGAATGACCTCAAGAGGGTAGAATCCATTGATAAAGTGCTTATCCCATAGTCCAAGAAGGGAATTTAGTCATTCTTTGGACAAATTAATTTTTTGAGGAGGTTTGAGTTTACTTTTGTAGAGATTACTTTGCCTATCACTTCCATGCTAAAGAAGGACCAAACCATCAAGTGGGAGGAAAAGTTCGTGTAAGCATTCAATGACATCAAAGGATATTTGAAGTCTACACTTATTTTAGATAGACCTAGTAACACTTAGCCATTTTAGATATTCTCTTTTGCATCATATAATATTGTTGATGATGTCCTATTGTAAAATAATGAAGATAGTCATGAGCAGCCCATAACTTTCTTTAGTAAAGTTATGCAAGGTGCTAAACTAAATTATACCATTATGGAAAAATAAACCTTCACTCTCTTAAAGGCTATCAAGATGTTCAAACCTTATATTTTGAGTTCAAATATTATTACTTATGTTTTTCATACCATGGTGAAGGACATTTTAACTCAAACTGAAGTATCTAGCAAGGGATGTAGGTGGGTTAACAAGTTTCAAGAGAATGACATGGATATTTAGACCACCAAGTTAGTGTGAGGGATGGGTCTAGCTAAGCTCGTGGATGAAACTAATTTATAATCCATTGAGGTAAACACTGATGGTTTCAATGTTGATGATTACTTGAGTCAATTTAACATGTCTCCATGGTATAAAAACATTGTCTATTACTTGTAAAATCTAAATTATCCCCTTGACTTGGACAAGAATCAATAGACAAATCTTAAGATTGTATCCCAAAAATACCTCTTTATTGAAAATAGACTTATATGGAAGAATCTGGATGACGTTTTCATAAGATGCATGCAAGAAGAACAAATTGCTAACCTAATTGAAGACTTCCATAGTGGAGAATGTGGTAGCCATTTGGTACCTAAGGTTACAGCTCATAAAATTTTGAGAGCTAGTTATTAGTGGCTATCACTATTCAAATATGTTAGAAAATCAAAAAGTATGAGAAATGTTAGCACTTTGTTGGGAGGATGAAAGCTTCTAGTTATCTTCCCTTACAACCTATGATGATTGAAGGCCCATTCAAATAATGGGGAATGTATTTCTTTGAAGAAATTATTCATTTATCAAGAAATGGACATATATGGATACTAGTTGAAACTAACTACTTCATAAAATGGGTTGAAGCTTACCCTACAAAAAAGGTTACACACCAAGTCGTTATGGAGTTTTTTCTAAATTGGATTATTTGTAGATTTGGTGTGCCTATAAAATTGATTGTTGATAATGCCATGAGATCCAGAGCCAAAAATTTAATGGAATTATGCAAAGAGTGTGGGATTGAATTTACATATGCTTCTAATTATAACCCTCAAGAGAATGGACAAGCAGAATCTAGTAATAATAACTTGTTCAAAATCTTTAGACGTACTTTGGAAGCAAATAAGAAGAAGTGGCATGAACAGCTAAAGTTTACCTTATGGGCTGATAAGATTACACCTAAGAGAGCTATAGAGAAAACCCCTTTTGATCTTATTTATGGATCTCAAGTATTTTTTCCTATGAATTTGAAGTTTCCAACCTATTAGCTCATGCAAAAACTAAAAGATGATGAGAAAATCAACCACTATAAAAATAGGGTGAATTAAATTATTGAGTTTGATGAAATTTGAAGACAAGCTCATGAAAGATACCTCAAGTTCAAGGAAAAGTGAAAAAATATATTTGATATAAAGGTCATTCCAAGAACCTTCCAAGTAGGTGATCCAGTTCTAATTTGGGATAGTAGGCATGAGGAGAAAGGCATGCATGGAAAATTTGATTCCTTATGGGTGGGTCCATATTCTATTGACTACTATATTGGGGAGCATAATTTCTTCTTGAAAGACCTAGATGGAAAAATATTGGAGCTACTAGTCAATGGTCAGTATCTTAAACACTTCCTTGATTGAGTCTGTAGATTGTGTATATACTATATAATGTATATATTTTTTGTTTTATTAATTTATTTCCCCTCTGCTTTGGGCCTTGTTTTTATAGTTCCTTTTGTGTTTTTGTCATGTATTCATTTCTATATATTCTTGATCTATTTTTGTCAATCTACCATTTTTTTAGCCTTCATGAGTATTTTTTGATAATTTTTAAAGTGTTGACTCTGTGGCCTAATAAAATGACACCTATTCTTATGTTATGGGTTCTTTGCACACCCTCAGGGGGTGTACATCCCTAGGTGAGAGCCAATGTTAGTGTTATATTTTGCATCATATAATACATAGTCATGCCACTTAAGACTACTCATGTGGCATGGGAGGAGAGACATGTATTAGCATTATAATCCATGATATAAATGGACCCACTAAATATTCACAACTCCATACCATCATAAAAGGGCCAAGTAAATGTTTAACCCACATAGTTATCCCAAAACCTACCCACATAGAGGAAAATCAATAGAATTAAACAAAGCTAATGTTTTAATTTGTTGCATTGAAGTGTGGCAGAGGTCAATGAGTTGATTTCACAATTTGAAATTTTCAAAACATGTTCTAAGTTCCACTAGAGGTGCCAAGTATGAAAGACAAATTTTTAATAAGACAAGAAGAGTACATGGTGGAAAAGGGAAGTGGCGAAGCATTTTTCACATTTGGAAAATTGAAATGTGATTATGGAACTCCAAATCCCATAAAAGAGAATGGAGAGGGACTTGGTGGAAGGCTTAGGCATTGATCATAGAAGACCTTGTAAAGCATGATAGGGATTGGTAAAAGGAGGAATCACATAAGCACTTTTCACCAAATTCTCTTAAAGTGCAAAGTGCATTGGCACTTGTAGATCTCATAGGAGTAGAGACAATAAAGAAGGAAATTTAAAAGGAACAAAGGTATAAATAGCTAGCTAGTGGAATGGGTACACATATCTACAACTAGTCAGATGGTGATTTCATTGAATGAAGCATGAGAAATTTGTGGCAAGCCAAGGGTATTAAAGAAGATATAAAGCCTTCTCATGAATATTGTTGTACCAAGAAACCTTGTAAGTTTAAATCAAAAACTACCTGTAGATCACACATTATCCTACTATGTCTTATTATGACTTGCATTCCCCATACACTCGATCCAAACCACTCAACAATGTCAAATATAATCATAAAAAATGTGAATGAAGGGTTTTTTTTATTCATTTGGTTATTGTCGTGCACTTTAGGGTTTCATTGAAACATTAGTTTGGCCTTGGTCCTGTTACAAGTGCTACTGAGGAAGGGCGTCATGGTTGTATCTATCATCTTCAAAGACATAAATATTGAAAATAAGGATTGATATAACATTAGAAGCTTACATCTAAAATTCACCTTAATGAGGTAAAATGAAGATACAATGTTCACTATGCTTCACCCATAACTCACATTTATTATTATTTTTTCCATGCTTTTATTAGATGGAAGAATGAGTAGAACATACAAAAAATGGATATTGGTATGATAGTTGACATAAATCTAAGAGTGGTGGTTTTGGTTGTTGTAATGAACTTGATATTCAATATATTCAGAAATAACCTTAAGGTAGGGAAACACCATATAATACTCCTTTAGGAAGGAATAACTCCACAATGTCTCTTCAAGGGGACAACATCCAATATCCTCTTATAATAGAATACTCAATTCTTACTTCATATCTTTACCATGATAATCATCTCCTATATATACATCTATCTAACCCATGGATGGGTAACCTCCTAATCCCAATGTAGGCTGACCATTACCCAATGTATTACTTCCACAAGTTACTCTATTATCCTAATAAATTGTACCCATATAGCTAACTAAGGGGATGTGTGCCACATGTCGGCATCTTCATCAACCCATATACAATAATATATCATATCCCTAGGTACATAACATTACTTCCCTCCTTGACATGTTTCATCCTTGAAACATAGGAAGAAACCAAATAATGAGTGTGCTTCAAATCATTGCACACTTGTCTCCAATCTCAATCATCTAACCATCCATATGTGATCTTGGTAGGTGATAGCTCTCCAAGCTTGTTTCCAAATTCCCTTGTGCTCCTCTGTTTACATTAATGATCATAATTATACTGCTTTGGTGTCCAATCATAATTATTCTTCTTTTTATTCCATGTACCATATTCCACTGCGCTACTCTAATTCCAACCATGACCATAGTAGGTATTCTTCCATGCATAGTCATAGTGATTTCGCCATTCATTCCATGTGCCATAGTATTTTTTATTTGGATTCCATGCATATCCATAATGATTGGAAATTTTATTTCTTGTATAGAAAAAATGATTGTTGTTATGACACTTCCTCACCTGGTTCCATGATTGTTTCCTCTCATTATGATGTGGGTGTCTATATACCTCAACCTTTTCTAATACTTTGACCTTATCCACCTTTGCTTATACCTCTTCCACCTTTTCCTTCTTTGTCTCTTGAGTAGATGAATTTTTCATTTGTAGTGTGTCTTTATGTATATCATCTAAATCTTCATCACCTATTTCAATCTCATTCATGATCTACCTGGATTGTTATTGGTGCCTTTTTCACTATGATATCTTGTAAAGTGATCTTCTTTTTCCTATACAAAAATTTCATGAACTTTTTTTGAACATTAATATTCACTGTTCCCAAAGTCTCTAACCATGGATATCTAAGAACTATATCCACATCATCCATATCCAAAGCATAAAAATCTGAATGCAAAACATATTTTTCCATAATGAGCTTCAGATCTTCAAACAATGAAATATTCTTACCATCTACTTGAACCTCTTTTATATTCCTTTCTTGAACATGTAGATGCTTGGACACATTCATGTTGATGAAGTTATATTTACTGGTAGGGTTTATGGACACAATAACCCATTTCTTTTGAATGCATCCATGAAATTGAAAAATTGACTCAGATTTCTTTGGAGCCAAATAATTTGAACTTTTATCATCCAATTCTTCTTATTTTTCTTCTACTTCTTGTTCTTCATCTACTTCTTCTTCTATAACTTCTTCTACTTCTTCTTCATATTCTTCTGTTGATTCTTCTATTACTTCTTCTTCTTTTACTGATTCTTTTATTTCTTATTCTTATTTTTCTACTTCTTCTTCTTCTACTACTTCTTCTTTTTTTACTTCTTGTTTTATAGCCCAACGATCTAAAAAGATCTGTTCCATTTCTGTCCATGAAGAAAACCTTTCTATACAGCTCAATTGATGAAACCAATGTAGTGCAGGCCCAGACAAAAAAGGAAGTAATCATCATAGCCCAAAAGTTTTTGTAAAATTATTCTCCAAAAGGAGCCACCATTCTCTAGCATCAATATCATCTTCCCTTGAAAATGTTTGCAACTCCATGATCCACAAAAAAATTAAGGTTCATGAAACCCCAAAATGTCAAAACTAATCCATAAAATCACAACAAATTACTCCAAACAACTCAAAAAATTCTTAAATTTTTACTTTGATTCTATTATATCTTCTTACATCTCCAATAAAAATTTTGAATAAAAATTCTCTATATTTAGGAAGATATAGCAAAATTATTATAAACCCTAAAATAGCAATAACTCCCTCAAAACGAATTAAAAAATCTCAATTTTTTTACTATAACATATTTGAAATATTATCCATATCTATTTTTAAAAAATTTGAAAAATTTGAAACCAATCAAAAGTTATTGATGATTAAAAAAACTAGGGTTTCACTCCATAAATTGCCCAAATCGAAGCTCTAATACCACTTGTAATGAACTTGATATTCAATATATTCAGAAATATCCTTAAGTTAGGGAAACACCATATAATACTCCTTTAGGAAGGAATAACTCCACAATGTCTCTTTGAGGGGACAACCTCCAATATCCTCTTACAATAGAAGACTCAATGCTTACTTCATATCTTTACCATGATAATCATCTCCTGTATATATACATCTATCTAACCCATGGATGGGTAACCTCCTAATCCCAATGTAGGCTAACCATTCCCTAATGTATTACTTCCACATGTTACTCTATTATCCTAATATATTGTACCCATATAGATAACTAAAGGGATGTGTGCCACATGTCAGCGTCTCCATCAACCCATATACAATAATATATCATATCCCTAGGTACATAACAGTTGTAGGGTTATTTCTAGAGGTAACATTTATTCTAGTGATAATTCTATAATTTGGGAAGGAATCAAAACTGTTAAATGCAAATAGTGGTACTAGACCATTGAGCCTTGAAATTTTATGTGCTTCAACAGAACTATCAGTAGTTATGGTGAATGATCCAATTCCTTGGATTCCACATGCATTTGATCTTCATAAATCTTTACATTCCTCTTCTCATAGATCACCAAAGAAGGATAGTTCTAGGCCAATCATGGAAATCTTGTCTCAAAGCTTGAGCATGGACTAATTTAAACATTATTTTATGGTTGTGGCCATTCAAATTTTGGTTTTAGAAGTGTTAATTTACATGCTTACTTAATCTTGGTTTTAATGGTTGAAGAATCATTCTATAATGTAGCATCTCAATGCAACACTTTAGGTGTAGATTGTTGTTTTTAAGTATCATATAGAGGAGAGATAAATTTATGAAAAAAATCAATTACATGAGTATTCTTCTAAACCAGGTGGCTAGAAATGAAGTTGGGTGTAAATTTGAAAAAAATCCAAAAAAATGCAAGTTTCCAAAAATCACACATGAGGCTCCAAGGTCTTTGGGAAACTATGTGGAAAAGGGAAAATTAAAAAAAATCAAGGTCTTAAAATGTAGCGTGAAAGTTTCAGTCAAATCTCCCAATCCCACCAGTTAAATAACATGGAAAAATCAACTCAAGGGTGCTTTTCAAGGAAATGAGAACCCCAAGTAGAAAATGCATTAGAGTTCCATATTCCCTAAGAGTAACTACACATGAAAATTATAGTGTTGTAATTTTCAAGTCTACAATTTTCAAAGGGACCTTCCAGGGGAATTACACATCCAAATTACAACTATGAAATTTGCAAACTACAATTTTTCAAAAGGAGCCAAAATTTCTCCAAAAGGTGAAAATAATGCATTAAAAATATGGAAGAAACCTTAAAAGGGAAAATTTACAAAAAAAGGTAAAAGTGTGAAAAAGTAAAAAGTGCAAAAATCAAAGGTACAAAATGCAAGGTGTTAAAAAATTAATTGGAACCAAAAAGCAAAAAGGTAAAATGACCTAAGTTTTTTGCATTTTTCATTGTTGTGCTTTTCCAAGCTCCTCCATGGGAGAGAAATTTTAGGTTTACAAATAAAGGTGGGCCACTCCAAAGAAAATCATTCAAAGGGACATGGATCTATAATATTCCCAGGAAATCATTGCAAGAGTAGGTTGTTCTATGGCATGCATAAAGGGAAGGGTAGTTATCCAAGAGGTTTCAGCTATGCAAGCAAATGATACAGGGCATTTCCAGGCCATTACACATGAAGACAAGAAGTTTTTCTATCCTCCACCATGAATATTCTCCTTCCAAATCATTTGAAGGCACCTCCAACCAAGAAATCAAAAGATGTGGTTTGAATCTTCATCATTTCTTGTAGAGGAAGTTAGAAGAATCAATTTTCTTAAAAATACATGAAGATTCTAAGCATGGCAAAGGGTTTTCCTAGCTAGGAGCATCTTAGCAAAACTTGGAGGGGTGTTTTTCACTTTTTATAAATTATAACCCTCATACTTGGATTTGAAAAGAAGGGTGTAAAAATGTATAAATAGGGGGCTTCTCCTCTATTCTAGGTGGTTGTTAGTTGTTCATTTTCTCTAAGTCTAGGATCTTAAAAAAAATTGGGATCAAATGTTGTGTGTAGATCTTGTCTCCCTTGCTAAGGTGGTTGTAAGTGTACAACCATTAGCAAGCTTTGAGAGCATGTTTATGTCTCCCTTATCCAACATGGAGAAATCTAACCACACTTGTCCCCATGGAAGCATTTTGAATAACTAGTGTATGTGATATCTCTTTTCAAATTAATGAAAATGTTTGGTTCTTTGCTATTTCATGTTTATGAAGTACAACAATGTTTTTTTCAAGCTATGTTGATTGGACATTTGGGTTTGTGTTCATAATTGGTTATCATTCTAAGAATAAATGTAGGTTATAAACCCTTTTTACATTATTTCAAGATATGTTATTGAATAACTTGTTAGGGCACTTAGGGCACCCTAAGTTTATGGATTTGATAGGGAAAAGCATTTGAAAGTTTATTTTTAGTGAATGTTCTAGTCTTTCAAGGATCATTTGGTATTTCCCATTTGCATGCCTATGAGTTTTTATTATATCTTTACAAAGGAATATTTTCATGAATACTGCAAGATACCCTACTTTTTAAAAACCATCAACACACCACACCCTTTTTTTTACAAAATATCTAACTTATCCTACCCCATCTTACCCTAAAAATAATACACCCTTTGCAAACTAAAGTGTTATTTTCCTTACAAATGCATAAAATCATGCCTATCTAATGTGTGTTTACATTTTGTACTTTGAAACATAGTATTGTAGTTTTCCATTTGACCTATGTTGTTGAAGATTCTATAGAATGAAGATTGTAGTCATATACCCATCTATCTTTAGTAGCTTGTATGTGACCTAGAGCATTTTTTCATTTCATGTGACAACCCTTCCTCAGTGGATTGAACAAGTTTAGTTGTGGCCTAGTCATATTTGTGTCCCTTTGTGCTAAAAATCCCCATGGAGGTTTAATTTCATAATCTCTCCCTATGAGAAATCTACCCCATAGGTCCTCTCACCTTGGTTTAAGCAAAGCTAGAAGTATTAGGGAGTTGACCATACCCTCAATCAGTGCCTCTTAGTCATTTTTTTCATCCAGCCCATTCTTAATACCAAACCCTTCCTAGGATATAATGACATACTAGATATTTTTCCATCTTTGTTTGCCATTTTCTAAAAGTGTACAAGGATGAACATACGAGGTATACAACTAGAAACCAACATAGACTAACGTGGACCCTAGGTGTAAATAGAAGATGTGATAATATTATTTAAAGGATAATTAGTACAAAAGCGTAAATATTCATGCACCCTCATAGATGACTTCTATATCTATGCCATTCACCTACTCAAAACTCACTACATAATATAACTATGCAACCCTTAGTGCATGATGTCCCCAAAAGGCATGAAGGTTAAGCATAAATTGATGTATACTCAAACACTAGTGTGTAGAATGTAGAAGTTGATGTAGGAGTAGGTAGCAAACATGGGTCAATTAGACCATGGGAATTATAAAAGGGTGTGAACCTTCCTCTACATAGATCAGTAATAATCCATGTCATAAAGCATATTTATGAGTCCATCAATAAGGGGATTAAGCACTACCTATTCTACTGTGCAATCCTCAATGTGAGCACCTTGCATAGGATGCAACCAAGTAATAAATAAGTGTGTAGGATAAGGTGAAAAGTGAGTGTGCATTGGTTTTGTGAGTGTGAAGATTATCTAGTTTATCAAAGATTAAAAAAAGGTGCTTATTCTTTTCCAAGAAGACTTTCAACTTGCACAAAATTTAGTTAAGTCCCAAGTACATACTTTTCAATGCACACATAATTCCTAATAGTTTCATGTCAATACCTCTTGTTCATGTATTGAAAACTTATAAATTCAAATGAATCCTACATAGCTTCCACATCTATAGGCCTAGATGGATTGACAAATGGCAAAAAGGTGTAAAGAGGTAGTTGGAAAAGCAATTGAGCAGCATTCAAGGTCTTGTTAGAATAAATAAATGTAAAATTAGTTATCAAACATCATATTATGAGTACACATCACCCCTTTTAATTTTACAAGAATATTCCACTCTCAGACACACACATGAATCTATAAAGAATGCTACCACCAATTCCCAAATCTGAATCACTAGGTATAATTTAAGATGCATGGGCATGACATCATAATAGAATTAAAAAATGTATCTACCACCCCAAGAGGCACATTAATTGTAAAATGGATTGATCCATTATAAAATATTTATTACTAACTATAAAAAGGGTTGACATATTTTTGGCAACCTCACGTTGCCAAAATTACCCCTCCAAGAGCACTTCTATTAGTTGAATCTTACAAGTTAATGAGAATTAAGTTTACCTCCCTTTGTTTTTCATACACTTTGTGTGCTATTTTTATTTTTAAATATTTTTATATGGGTAATGTTTTCCCCACTCATCATTATCCATTCCTAACACCTCTATGTAGAACTCAAAAATCACTTACAATTCATATGTTGTACATAATCATGGCTATATAGACATTGTATGTGGATCATTTTCCTCTCTCTTAGTGTTAAACTACATTCGCACACCTCTATGTCAAATACTTATGAATTTATAATTACCTTGGTGGAGTCTCTGTGATAATTTCTTGTTCTTAAATATTTATAGTGTGTTCACAATAGTAAGAATCCTCACTCTATTATTAGTGTATCACCTTTTTGTTTTCCATCACTCTCTTACCTTCTACCTCCCTTTTCCATCAAAAATATTAGGTTTATATTAGCGGTATATTTACCTTTTTTCTCTTTAGTTCTGTGTGTTGGTCCTAAACTAGGTACACTTAGAATAAAAGGAATCTAGCTTACTCTAAGGGCTCATCTTAAGGAGTGCAAGGGTCCCAGACCTTAGGGACGTTCCCATCATTGTGAAGAGACAACTAATGCTCTACACATTTAGGTGAGTAATAAAACTTCCATGCACAAACACTGAATACTTTTTCACCCTATGTAAAACATTTGCTCTCTGTGCCTCACCACAAAATATTATTTCAAAACAAACCATCTATGGGTGCACATTTTAAATGACAACAAGTGTAGGTATGGGAATATTATTGATAGTAGTGGTTTTAATACCTGATCTAGAGGTTTGAAATAGTTTTTTCTACTCATATATTTTTATATATACCATTGCATCAATATGGTGTGGATTTATATTAATATATTTAATGAATTTTTCATCTTTTAAGACTTCTTATTAATCTGTAATAGTTGTATCATCAGTGTAATATGCATGATAAGTCCATCAATAGGGTGAATAGGATATGTTTTATAGTCCATAATAGGAATAATAAAGGGATTAATTCAAAACCTTTGGCATCTAGTGGTTAAAATAGGCATCTCAAATTGGATGTTACAATAATAGGATTTGAAGGAGGCCTAGGATTATTCATTGGTAAATTTATCCTTATTGGTGAATTTAGATTTGATATTTGTTACCCATTTATTATATAAATTTTCCAAAAAATATATATTATCCATGTAGAACAATATGAAAAGATTAATTTCATTAGTTGTGTTAACCAATAGTGTTCCTTCAAAATGGTCATGATTAATGCATATTACTAGGGAATTGTCAAAATTGGGTCTAAAAATAAAACCCTAAAAGTGAAATCTAAAACCCTACAAGGATGAAACCCTAAAGGAAAACTTAGCACTTTAAAATATTATTTAGGTTTTCACTAATATTTTTTTACCTTAATTTAGATTAAGAAGTGAGATTAATCTAATTAAGATAGAACATTGAAATGTAATGTAGATAAATAATTATGGTATTCAAGCATACATCTGAATGTACAAGAATGTAATTTGCTCTTTTGATTTTATAAGGGTATATGATAAATATATAAAATACTAAAGAGATCATAGTACATAACTTTTTTAGTTGACTATTTGATTGTGACTATATTCTATAAGTGAAAATTAGAGATAAGTAAGCCTACAGTTCATTTAATTTTAAAATTAATATATTATTTGTGTTGGGTTGGTTCCATAAGATCGGGTCAATATCATTGGTTAATAATATTTATTGATTGGTACTAACCTACATATGAATGTATCACGTTATTATATGGTCACATGCAATTGTCTTTGCTTGCTTTGATTTTAAGATCCAAAACCCTTATAACATATGCAGATCTAAAAATTATCCTCCTTTGCCTTGAAACCCTACATGTGCTTATGAGGGATAAAACCCTAAAAAAATGAGTGAAGTATAATGGGATGAGTTGAACTCAATCACCCCAGCATGATGATTGGTCGATGTTTATGTATCCAATTCTCCAAGGAGTAAAAACAAGTCATATGCAGTTCTCCCACATATTTTAATTATGCAATGTTCCTTCACTATGTGTATGTAACTAATGATCGATCTTGATACTGGATCATGCTTGATTTTATTTAAATTTTGACTATTTTATACTTATATTGTTACTAATCCTAGTGATAGGTTTGAACATTAGAAATAAAGTGGTAGATTTTCTTGGTTTGTAATAGTGTATATATGTATATTAGATAAGTACCAAGTCCATTTTTAATGAGACCTTGATTTGTTTATATATGGATCTAATTGAATAATTACATATGCCACTAACATATTAGGATTATTGTTTGATCCCAAGGATGGGTTTTATTTGATAAAATAGCCATTCTTAAGAATGGGTAAGCTATAACCATATCAATCATTATTTACCAGTGATACTAACTTGCCTAGTGGAATTATCCTATGTACAATAAAATTGAACTAAGAATCTGGAGATGTCTATGAAGTATATTTACCATGTTTGAAATAGACATGATATTATTATAGGTGTATAATATTAAAATGGAAGATTTTACTCATAATATAATATGCAAGAGTGAGAAGATTTTTAATTAGGACCTTGGTTTTATATTCAAGTTTTGTATGGTAAATGTGTTTCAAAATTGTCATTGTCAAGTACTGAAGACCAAATTTTAGTATCTACATGATTATACCAAATTTAAGTATCTACATAATGATCCTTTATTGATGTATCCTCTTTGTATGGAAATTATATTAATTATTATTACAATATAAGGATAACTTATAGAGAACCTTTTAGAGGATCAAACAACTCAATTTAGTTTGATGAGTCACATTCCTTCACACAGTTATGGCAAAGAAAATATAAATAAATTTGGACATTCTTAAAATTACTTGGTACTATTTGAAGTTTTACATCTTTGCGTACTTTAGCATGTATTTACTTATTATATGTTATACCACTCTTGGATCATTACAACACAATATTATAAAAATCATGGTTATAAAGGATGAATGCAATAGTGAATAGAAGCAATACTTGCATACTTTTCAATTCACAAGTAGATGAGACAACCTCCAATAACATTTAAGACCAATAAATAATATCAATGCACTCAAATATTTGTTTATGATCAATGTTGATCTAATTTAGTATTATCCTTATAAGCCACACATTAGGTGTTAATACTTTATATATCATGGGCTTAAATGTATACATCTTTTGATACTAAAACATCATACATACGACATTATATATACTTTTTACATGTTATGACACTTATTTTTTTATTTCATATTATGATACCATTTTTTGTATAGTTATTATGAGTTGATTCACCTAATCATCTATGACATGATATTATCTACCACTCATTTAGAGTTATACTATGTATGATATATCTATATTACTACATTCACTTCTTTGGCAGAAGTGTTAGCAGTTTTTTTATCAACCCACTCTTTGTGGTGACTATCTCATTTGATTATTTAAGTTTTCATATGACTCATCCTCACTTATAATATACTACTTTGGACACTTGATGTGTCACATCCAAATCATCATGACTTAAAAAAACTATTATACTTACTATACATAAATAATTGTGTGTGTCGCTTAGTTTAATTATTTAAAAATCTAACTGTATAATTATAAAAATACCAAAAACATCAGAAAACATGATACCCAAAATTTTATTTTCCCTTACTTCTATAAATTGATACATATCATGTTCATATAAATATGCTAGAGGTTTTTTATATTCATAGTTTACACACATTCTTCTCAATTATATTTTAAGTGGGTGAGATGTAGGATATACAAGTTATATATGGTTATGGACTTCCAAATTCTACTTGGTCAAATTCTTGTCTGCACCTTGGGAGACATTATTTCATTATCTCTATGCCCCTTTGGAGGCATCCCTATATATCATATCATATGGTGATATCTTTCTTGGTTTTAATTTATTATATATATCTACTTACATTTTATTGTGCATATATTTTTATTACCTAATTTTGAAAAGTTTACATGGATATGTACATTGTGTTATTACATAGATTCTTTACATCTTATCCTACCTGCCTTATGATCAATACTTACCTATATATTATGCATTGGTGCCATTTTATTCATATTTATACTATTATGTGTGTGACTCTACTATACCTATCCATTTAGGGATGCCTTTCCTATGTTTGATACTTGTCATTCAAACATAAATTACTACCCCTGAATATTATATCATAGGCCAATTAGGGTTTATAACTTACTCTTTATATACTACAATTTAAAGTGTAGAGAAACCTCTTAAACACATTTTAATTGACTATATTTCATCATCATTATTGGATCTAATAGGTTCCTTTAATATTACATAGGTTACTGTTGAGGTCAACATACCCCCATTTTTGAAAATTAGGACCCTTGAGATTTTTTGAAGCTTAACCTTAAAGATGTGGCCTGTTTTAAATATCATAAAATTTGAAGATCATCCACTTTATAAGGTTGGTCTACTAATTTGTGGGTTTCTTTAAGTTTGCCTAATGTTTATAATAATTGGTCTTCATGTTCTTATAGTTGTAGGTTTCATGGGGTCCTTATTGATGGATTCATGTTCTAAAACCCTAAAACAAACCCTTAGTTCAAATTTGAACTTGGATAGAACAAATTGGCGAGAACATTTAGAATATATTTTGGACTTAAACATAATTTTCATGTTGAAGCTTAGTCATATTTTTTAACATAACTAAAGCCTTAGCCTAAAAATATGTTTGGTCCCCTTTATTATTTTCCCCCTTCGTTCCTTATGTTTCTAACTAAGTCTAATGTTTAGTTTTGTAGGGTCCATTTTATATTCTATACTAGTGGATTCCCCTTTATATATTTGTTTATAAATGGTCCCTTTGTTAAAACCTTAGCTTAAAGTTTTAATACTAAGGCCCCATTGTATTTATTATCATGAATGTGACCTTAGTCTAAACACTTTAGCCTAAGTATTTATTTTGTTTTGGGTCCTAACTTAATATTCATGTACCTTATAGGATCTAATGGCCCACACTTCATTATGGGGCATGATCTAACAGAGAGAAGAAGACATGAATCTTGTAATATCTAATGATTTGTGCAACCTAAGACCTTTTTATCTAACAGAGTGAGGAGAAGCCAATAAAGCTAAATAATTAGACCCTCAAACCAATCATGAACAAGGATTCAGATAAAAATTGATGATGTCTTGTGCTTCATCAAAATTGAGGATCAAATTAAGTGAGGCTAATGTTAAAAATTCAAGGTTCATGGAGCTTAGTGGAGTCACCATATGGCACTCCTACATTTGAAAATTAAAAGTAAAGGGTCCCACATATTAAACTAGGCCAATGCTGTGAAACTATTCAGATTGTAATCAATGGTTTTTACTTCATCATAGTTTTTGATCTAATGGAGTGAGTCAAATCCAAAAGTCTAGGAAACACCATGAACCCACCACGTGGCACTCTATCAATGAAGCATATGAACTTTATGAGCTTAAATTTAATGTTCTCATAAATATCATTTGGCATCCATGAGGTCATCATTGATGTCTATGAGACTATCAAATTCAAGCCCATCTAAGATTTTTATTAGGCAAAGAGGGCATTTATTCATGTAATTTAATGGGTCACTTTGATGTTATGCTTCAAAAAACTTAGAATAAATAGATTTAACCAAATTTTTCATAGCCATTAATATGAATAAACTTATATTTTGGAATTTTAACCTAAGTCCTTTGTATGGATATACACTAATTAACATTCATGCTTCTTGTAGGATCCAATTATCCACACTTCATCATGCCCTTTGATTCAATGGTGAAAAATTGCTAATGACTATTCAATGATTCAATGAGAGCCCATGGGCTTGACACATGCAAAATTCATATTCACTAAGTGACTATTGTAAGATACAAATCTTAGAAACCCCATGGAGGTGCCAAATGGCATAACCACAAGACTTGATTTTAAGGCAACTAATCACAAGCAAGGACATGGATCATGATTAATGGCCCATGATGATCCCTAGATCTTGATCAGATGTTGCAACGCAAAAAGGAATTTTTAAATTCAATGGATAGTGCCCAAAGTCATCTATGAAAAATACCATGAAAAGTGCTAGATAAATGCCAAATAAGTGACATTCAAACACAAAATGAAAAAACTAAGATCTTGTGTGCTCGATAATTCAAATATTTAAAGGAAGAATTCTAAATCAAATCTAAGGCATGTATGAGCCAAAGTCTAGATACACCCTCACCATTAAAGCTTATAATAACTAAAGCTTGAATAAAAGGCCTTAAAGTGAAATTAGATTGATTATAGTAAAGCTAAAAGAGTTTAATTATGATTTAAGTATGAGAAAATTTACCAGAGACCATCTTTAATCTAACAGTGAGTAGTTTGTAAAGCTTGGTATCCATGGCATCTCAGAGGAAATAGCTGAGAGATAATATAGAGTTATATATATCCATAGACCATGAGGGTAGGGTTTTCAAAGACACTTACTTAGACACTATGTCCTTGAACACTGGCAATAAGAACTAGTCTAAGATCTTCTAAACCATCAAGGAAATGCAAGCCATTAGTAAAAAGGAACAAAATATTACCATGGTGAGAAGGAATTATTATGACCTAATTATAATTAAAATGGCCAACCTCTACCATGCAGTCACCAAGTTAGAGGTAATCCATTGTATCTACATCCTTGCTCTCATTTTCAAGGATTGTAGAATAGAACAGGGCTAGACTATCCATGGATGAAACTTCAGAAGAATTGCATTCATTTCTCCCCTAACCTTTGAAATTTCTTATAAGATACCTAAACCCCAAGTAGATTTACCCACTATTAAGGAATGGATGACTAATAATGACCTAGATACCATCTTAAGGCCTTGGTTGCTCCTATGAAACCATGTAATCAAAAACCTTGTTGGCAACATCCTAATTACCTAGTTTAGAGAGGGAGTTGGGGAAATCATGACCCTACTAAATAAGATATCTAGAGCCCCTTCCACCACTCATGTGAACAATATTTAGGTGTCTTATGTTTACTTTATGATAGAGAAGGAGCTCACTCCTCCCATTAGGGAGATGATCAACATATACCTGGAAAGACAGTTCATATCCATAAAGAAAAAAACCAACACCCAATTCTTTATGATGTCCTATTTTTTAGATGCCCTACTAGCCTTCATCTAGATCCCCCACATCAATAATTGGTCAACTGAGGGCAGACTCATAGTCTCTCACCATTACTCAAAGATACATACATTCAAGTATAGGCACAACATCTAATTCATTTGTGATTGTTTCTATCCTACTTTGGTAGAATCCATTATAGGACTCCCTATGCCTAGGGTTATCCTTTTAATTTAAAAATATGTGGAGTTAATAGGAGACATCTAGTTATATATATATATATATATATATATATATATATATATTACACAATGATTAGAATTGAGGGAATCTTGATCTAGCCCTACATATTACTTATTTATGTTCCCAAAAAGTTAGTAGAGCAAGAAATTTCACACCAAATCATTAATAGTGTGGATAGGTTTTGTAAAGACAAGAGAAAGGGCTGGAGAGGATCCTCTTATAACAATTAATAAAAATGTGTAAATAAAAAGAATTAACAACATGAATTAAATCTTAAGAACACTTTAAAATCTTGAATTGATCATAGACCACTTTGAGGAGGAAACCTCCTTTAAGCAAACTCAATATAATAATTTTATAGATGCCTTCATTAGCCTTAACAATTGCTTATATATTAATTCTAATCTAAGCAACTACTACTTCATATGAATGTGGGATAAAACAAAATGATCATGGAATGACTTACAAAGCATATTCATCCATATAAAATATTATACTAAAAAATTAAAGAGAAGAGATATCACAGGTTCATAACATCCCCTCCCTCTTAGAAAAAAATTTTTCGTCAAAGCTTCAGATGTGGGAATTGGTGTTGAATCTAAAATAGTGGTTCCTATGTTGCATACTCTGATTGCATTACATGCCATTGAATTAAAAAATTAGAGATGGAGTGAGAGTAAATTTGGCATGTGTACCTATTCAGGATTGCCTCTAGCTCAAAAAGAATGGATCATTCATTATCAAGTTTTGGTAAAATAGTCTGTACTCTAATGTTTGTGCCAAGAACTTTCTTCAAACAAGAAACATGAAACATTGGGTGAACTCACAAATAAGGTGAGAGTTCTAAATTGTAAGCAACTAACCCAATATTTTGAAGAACCTTATAGGGCCCATAGAAATTGGGATCTAGCTTATGACACCCTTTGAGTTTTAGGGAGGATTGTTTGTATGGTTAAAAGTGAATAAAAAACATATCAGCTACTTAAAAAGTCTACTCAAAATGATGTTGATCAACGTATTATTTCATTCGATTATATGACATATGAGTATTGTCCCATAGGGTACTAAGAATCTTATCCTAGGTTTGGAGAAGTGTGTCGATCACTTGGACTGATGAACTATTGGGGGTGTACAAAAGGATCACTAGTGGTGCTTGACCATAGACTAATTTATATGGAGTCATTTTTGTTGAAGTGTGGTAGGAGGTATTATACCACCATTCAATGAGAGGAAGCCACTTTTCCCATTAATGTTTTTGTTCTAAAGTAAAGTAATGAAGGAAGGTTTCTAAGCATTTGCTAAAAAATTTATTCTAGCCATCTATTTGGGGATGATATCTAGAACTCATCTTGAGTTGGGTGCCAGTGTGGTGAAATAGTTATTTTCAAAAATGACTAGTGAAGGTTACATCATGATCTGAAATAATGGATGAAGGAATGCCATGATGACAAAAAATATGATCCAATAAAATTTGTGCAAATGTAGAGGCGGTATAGGGATAGCTTAGGGCATAAAAATGACTATAGTTAGAGAGGTGATCAACCACAACTAAGATCACCATTTTCCCTCTTAATTTAGGGATTCCCTTGATAAAATCCATATAAATATCAATCCAAATCCTAGTAGGGATGCGTAAGGGTTCAAGTAACCCAAGGATGAGTGTTGTTTCACCCTTATTGACAAGTATCACATTTAGCCACCATCTGTTGAACTGAATTTTTCATTCCCTTCCATAATAAGTTGCATCATGCCTAATCATAAGTTTTGAGAAATCCTAAGTTCCCTATAGAAGGAGAAGTATGGAGTTCATATAATACTACTTTTTGAAGATTTGTGCTATGGGGAAGCACCAAATGACCCTTATATCATAGAGAAGCACCATCCCATGAATAATGTGGTATAACAAAGGGGTTAGTAGCTGAATATTAAATGATTTAAGATAATGAGGAGTCATTAGAATACCCCTAGTGTACATCATCTAACCAATTTAGAATAGGCATATAAAGATCTAAAAGGGAAGCTTGATTCACAAATGTGTGAGATAGAGAATCAACCACAATGTTATCCTTACCCTTATTGTAAGTGATCTCATAGTCATAACCCATGAGTTTGTTGAACCATTCTATTGTGATAGGGTGGAGACCCATTGTTCCAAAAAATATTTTAGAACTCTGGTAATCAGTTTTGGTGCAAAAATGATTCCCCAATAGGTATGGCTACCACTTTTATATTGTATGTAAAATGGCCATCATTTCTTTCTCATAAGTAGAGAGCACTAAATTCTTACTAAAAAGGGCTTTACTAGTGAATGCAATGGGGAATCCTTCTTGAAGGAGAATATCACCAAGTCCATTGCCACAAACATCACTCTCAATAGTAAAGGTCTTGGTAAAATTTGGCATGGCTAGAATAGGGGTAGTACACATAGTTTGTTTCATTTCTTCAAATGTGCACTCAGCAACTGGTGTCCAGGTAAAAGCATCCTTTTTCAACATAGCTATCAAGGAAGATGTAATCTTCCCATAATTTTTGAAAAACTTGTGATAGTATCTAGTCAACCCCAAAAAACCATGGAGGCTCTTGAGTGTTTGAGGATGAGGCCAATTTGTCATGGTAGCTATTTTTTTAGGATCCACTCAAACCCATTGGGCTAAAACAATATGCCTAAGTTAATCCACTTTGTTATAGCCAAAAGTACATTTGGATTGTTTTTCATAAAGATGATGCTCAGAGAGAAGTTGTAGTACAAGCTCTAGATGTTAGATATGCTCAAACCATGTTTGACTATAGATGAGGATATCATCAAAGAATACTAGAATGAATTTTTGTAGGTAGGTCTGAAATATTTTATTCATCAATGCCTAGAATGTTGAAGGAGTATTAGTGAGACCAAAGGGCATGACTAGAAACTCATAGTGGTCATCATGCATGAAAAAAGCTATCTTAAGGATATCATCCTCATAAAGTTGAATTTGGTGATATCTAGAGCAGAGATCTAACTTGGAGAAGAATTGAGCACCATGAAGCTCATCAATAACAAGGATCAAGAACTTGTCCTTGATTTTGATGTGATTAAGTAAATGAAAGTAAATGTAGAGGTGCCATGACTCATCTTTTTTTTAGACAAGGAGAACTAGAGAAGAATATGGGCTAGTACTAGGACAAATAATGCATTACTTAAATAAGCCTTGAATGAGTATCTTGATCTCAGTTTTTTGTTGAAATGGGTAATGATAAGGCTTGATGTTGGGAGGAATACTTCCAAAAAGGTGCTAGATACGGTGGTCCTCCAGTCTTGAAGGTGGAAATCCCACTGGTTTGATAAAACACTTTCATACCTCTGTAAAATGGTTTATAGATCAGGAGTAGTAGAGACTAATAATGGTTTCATTTGAATGGAATGAAGCTGGGAAATGATGCCATGTGAATTTTTATTAAGAAGATTTTCCATGTAATATGAACTTATGATGCTAAGAGATCTTGATTTTAAGCCTTTAAATGTTTGTTTTTTCCCATTATCTAAAAATTACATCCAAAGTTTAGCAAAATTCCCATAAGAAGGGTCCAAGTGTGCATATCCATTGGGCTCCCAAAACAACATCACATCTACCTAAGGGCAAGGCAAACATGTTAGAGCATAAAATATAATCTCCAATAGATATACACATATTATGATACTTCTATTTACAAGGTAAGGTACCCCCATTGGCAATCATGACTTCAAAGTTGGAGCAAGGATGGATAAAAAAATTAGTTTGTTTGGTGATCTGAGGGTCAATGAAGTTATGGGTGCTACTTAAATCAATGAGTATTATGAGATGGATCTTCTTGAAGTAACATCTGACCCACATATTTTTTGGGGTAGTGACTCTTGTTAAGGCATGGAGAGAGATCTCTAGTTGGTCTTCTTGAGAAGTATATTCCATAATTGGTTGAGCTTCTTCTTAATCATCTATTGTATCTTGAGCATCTTCCCAATTGTTAGTTTTAGGTGGAGAGTTCACATCCAATAAGTACATATTTTTCTCAACACATCGATGTCTTCAAGTGAATTTATCATCATAATTATAATAGAGCCCTTTTTCTCTATGATTTTGCATCTCTGCTTTAGTCAAACATTTGATAAGAGTGGTTTTGTGGGTGAGCATTGTGTGAGTACATTATGGAGCTCTATTTTTGAATAAAGCAAAAGTGGGTTTAATTAATTGTTGAGCTATGATCTTGTCCTCTACCAACTTAGCCAACCCTAAGTCTTCCATCATTATGTTGGGCCAAAACATTTTGACCTTATATCTATTACATCTTTCAATCCACTGACAAAATAACTCTTAAAAAACTCATCATACAATCCCTTTGTGTGATTGGCTAGTTTTTCAAATTCTATTTGATATTCTCACATACTTCTTATTTGGTGAAGCTTAGTATTACTCTAGTAAATTCATCAAAATCACTAAGGCTAAACCATTACAAAATAAGGGTGAGAAAATTAGTCTACATGGGCTCATCATGAGCCTTGGTATACCAATGATACCATTGAAGGGATTTAAGTTCCAAGTGAAAGGATGCAAGCAGGACCTTGTTGGCATCAAAAGTATTATGCAAACTAAAAGGTTGTTCTACCTGATAGATCCAATTAGTTGTATATACACCATTATATTGAGTAAAATTAAGCTTTATCCCATCAAAAGTGATAGAAGAAGAAAACCCAGTGTCTAAAGAAGACTCTGGATGCTGTTTATTTTTCATGGTGGTCTGTTGAAGACTGAGGCTGAGAAGTTTTTCATGAAGATCTTTGATATGGTTATTGAGGGTGGAAATTTAATCCTCCATGTTCTTTTCTCCTATTTGGGTTCCTATCATGACCTTAATAACAATTTTTTTTTTTGCAATGGGTAGGAAAACTAAAGTTGAGACACATTTAGTAAGGCAAGTTTTGAAATAGGGTGAAAATAGAAGTAGTAAAGGGGATTTTAATATATTTTTTACTTAGTGGGAGTATGATTGATGAATATGAGGCTGATTTCAGGGGTGAAAATGGAAAAAATTTAAAAATTATTAAAGAGGGTCAAAGAAACAAAAAGGCGAGAGGAACATTGTGGAAACTTTTTGAGGCAAATAGACAAAAATAGAAGTTATGGTGAAACCCAAAAAATTGGTAAATTAAGATTTGAGGGAATTATGATATGGGACCTCAAGGAATAAAAGGTAAATAATTAACTTTTAGGAGTCTAGATAAAGTTTAAATATCAACAGGGCTATAGATGGAGAGATATTGCAAAAAAATGAAAAAGAAATTACTCCTGGTTGGGTGTAAGTCCTTTTTGAGTTTACTAAGACTCTATGGGTAGTTTATATATTTTAGTTTCTATCAAAAATCTACTTCAAATTATTTTTATAGTCTATGGATATTCTATTGAATGATTAATTTATTGAAAATATTCTAAATTAATAGAAATGGGCCCCAAGTTTCAATGGTTGCCCAAGGGTTTTTAAAAATAAAACTCTGGCCACCAATGTCATCTGAGTGAGTACTACTCTCTAAAAAAAAATTGTCCATGGATTTATCTCTTAGAAATAACTCTTAGTTTCCTCATAGATGGTAACTACTCAATCAGGAAGGGTCCATTGCCCATTTCACTAGTAGGTCCTCTCCATGGGCTAGCTACTTTGGGGTTCTTTTGGTACTCCTCATAATGAGTTTTAGGGATTTCACCCAAGCACTTCCCATAGTTATGTGGTTAGGTTTTACCCTTATCTAAAAATGATTATGGTGATGTAGAATAGAGTTACGTAGTAAAATAGAGCTAAAAAATTTTGATAAAAATACTGTAAATAAATTTTGTAACAAAAAAAAATGGCCCTGGAAGGTGCTATGATACCAGATGAGAGGATCCTCCTACAATAATTAATAAAAATGTTAAAATAATAAGAATTAAAAACATGAATTAAATTTGGAGAACACTTAAAAGCTTGAATTGATTATAGACCACTTTGAGGGGGTAACATCCTTTAAGTAAGCTTAATACAATAATTTCATGGATGCCTTAATTAACTTTAACACTTGCTTATATATGAATTATAATCTAAGTAAATACTACTTCATATGCATGAGGGATAAAACAAAATGCTCATGGGATGAATTACAAAGCATATGAGTCTATAGAAAATATTATACTAACAAAGTAAAGAGAAGAGATATCACTGGTTTATAACAGGGCTTCCTTCATTCCTTACCTTTAACCAATGGTAGGATTGTGTTACAAAATTGGGATCATGTGACTAATATGGCCAAACGTAGGGACTAATTCAAGTTACAACTTGATGTGTTGAACATGTGGGACCCAAACAACATAGTCTCCCCACACTTGAAGTCTAGGTAATTGTCTAAGCCTGTGTATATGCATCAACTTGGTGTCCATGACACCATATATATCAAGGCAATAAATTTATAAGAATTATTGGGTAGGATCAAGGGATACAACATTAAACTTGAGAATAGACTAACCAATGATGAGAAAACACCAAGGGATATGTGTCAAATTGGACCTCTTTAATACCATTTACTACCTAGACCTTTAAGGGCCCCTCAAGAGCAACCACAAGTAGAGAGGCAATGGCCCCAAGAGAAAATTATATAGGGACATGGTAAATAAAAGTTAGAAGAGAGACCTAGAGAGGGACTTTCATCCTCAGCCATACCCTAAAGACCAACATCTCTAATTAAGCACTTAGACATGATTACCTTAGAGCTAGATGAAATAGTTAAAGATGCCCTCAAAGTTCTTGTTGAGGCATATGACACTGATGAAGAAGAGGAACATATTGAAGAGGCATAAGCCCAAGTAAGGGAGCCTTAGAAATAGAAAGGGAAGGAAGTTTCTCTTGACATAGTCCTAATGGCACCCAAAGAGAAGATAAAGGTAGAGTTAACATTGGTCCTTGTTGGATAAAGAAGCAAAATTAACTTTCACTCATCCCATGAGTGAAGTCAACCTATTTAGTGATGAGTACACCATCCATGGACTAATCATCCCTAATTGGTTTATCTATGGTAAATTTTAGAATATCCCTTCATTTTCCTACTCATGGGCCCTAACAAGGACTATTAACATTGATTTGCATGATGACATCAAGAAATAGATCAAGTCCTTGATGAAAGAAGAAGAAAAAGAAGAAAGAAGGATAGTGACCACTATAGGGTTAGAAGTTAAGAAATTGGATGCTCTAGAAGGATTAATTAGCATAATGATTGAGGTCATATAACCTCCAAAATAAATAGAGCTAATAACCATTATGTAATTTAATCTAGAGACAATTAGATTAGAGAGAGTGACTACAAGAAAATACATGGTGGGAATTGAAAATTTCACTTTCTAGAAGGTTGAGCCTTATGTAGGATTAAATATAGTTTGAGGGCAAGAACCTGGTGAACTACCCATCCATGAAGAGGATGTTAAAATCCTAGATGAGTCTCATTCAGCTCAAGTCAAAGTTTGGATTAGAGGAATGAAATAGAGGATAGTGAACCTGGAAAAAGAAAAGGATAAATTAAATACCAAATCTATCCTATTAGTTCTCTCGACCATAATAAATATGTTTGAAGCATCCTTTTTTGACATGTTTGATTCTTTAAAGTCAATAAAACTAATACAAGATGTATTGAGCCAACAGAATTAAGTAGATAAGGGATTGATGATATAATGGTAGGGTGCAAAGGTAAAAATAAGGGATCTCATTAGTATACTAATTAGGGATAGAATCCCTAAATTCAAAACCGTTAGCTTGGCCACCTAAATTCTATATTGGGGATACTAGTGGATAAGATCTAGAGTCTAAGTGTGTGGACTAAGGGTTTGGATAGACTCCTAGCTGATGATGAAGAACTAATTACTAGAATTGAATAACTCCTTGCTATTATGATAGATAATCATATAAATTTTACAAGCCTAGGCATTATTGAGGATGAATAATATAAGCATATAGTCACTTTAGTGATGTATGAGGTTAGAAGTAAGAGCCAAGGCCAGTCTGGTAGTGACAATGATAGAATTTTGGGAATGATCTCTATAGCTAAAAAAATATTGTATAAGCAAAGAGTATAAAGAAGCTATGGCTAGGGATGATAGGGACTTTGATGACTTAGTTGATCAGGAAGATATATGTCTCCTAAAACTTGATATAGATTTGGAGCTTGTCAAAGAACAACATCAAAGAGTAATGGAAATTTTACAAGAGCAACAAGGGAGTCCCTCTGTAATGGGCCCATCAACTAATTAATATTCCTTTTTGTAAAAACATTGTAATATTTGAAAAGAGAATATTTATTTTTAAAGGCATGTGCTAGTCTGTTAGCATATTTTCCTCTAGGTCAGTCTAATTTGAAAAAGCAAGTGTATTATAGGACTTTCTAAAAAGAGATAGTTATCCTTACTTTTGTACATTTGTATTTTATAATTAACTAGTATATTGCTTGTCTTTCTATAAAATGTAGTATTACAATTTTTTAAGGGAGAAAATTTTGAGAAAATTTTATGCATTTTGAGAAATAAATACAATCAAAGAATTCTAAAAGGATTGTCCAAATTTTTTTGTGTCAATTGTTATATGGATTTCTCTCAATTGTTAGTCTTTAGTCTTAAATTTGAATATTTTTTATGAATTTTGGGTTGCATCTTTAATTATGGGAATTTTAATTTGTGCTTATGTTATATTATTTGGAGGATCTCAAATTTTCTTCATTTCATTTTACTCTATATTTAGATGTGCCAATGCTATTTGATTATGGTAGTAAATATTTAAATTAAATCTATTTCTTACTTGTAATTCTTTACATCATACTTTGAGGTTTTTCTTAGTGTGTAGTGAGATCTGAGCTTAGGCTATTTTACATTACATATTGGTTTGAATGTATACTCAATTGTGATTAAGACTTTTCATAATTTTTGAGGCTAAGATAAGCAATCACTCACTTTCTTCCTACCCCAATCTTCTCTTTTGCTCCTTTTTTAACTAAGATACTGTAGTTTAAATTTCATTGTAAATATCCATTTAAATTAGTTTGTATTTTAGGATTTGATCATAGTTCACTAAGGATTATCATAGATAATTCCACTTTGCAAAGATTTGGTCCATGGTGGCTCCCAACCACCAATTAATATGAATTATTAAGCATTGCTTTGTCATTATTTCACCATAGGTAATATAAGTTGTCAAACCTTGTTACTCATGCTATGAGTTCCTAGAATTCTAAAATGAGAAGTGTTCTTTGAACGTTAAAGACTCTTGTGGTACATCTAGAGGCATCAAAAAGTCCCATTGGTGCTAGAAGGAGGGCCATCCTTATGAATTACTTGAATCTTTGCTCATATTAGTGTGTTTTGGCCTAAGATTGATGTTATATTTACACTTTTAATTAAATTATTTGCATAAAAGTGTAAAGTTCATTGATCTTTGTGGTCTCTAACCTATCTTTGTGCTTCCTTCAAACAAATATCAAAGTTATTTGATGTTTGATGCTTAGTTTTTGTAAATATAGCTTAAGATTTGGAAATCCATAGTATTTGAGGTTAGAATAGCTTGTTTTGATCAAAGGTTGTCATATATTTCATAGACCTAGGTTTATTTGGGCCTCGACTTGTAAAGATAGATTATATTTGCATAATTAGACATTTATTTGAGTTATCTTAGCAAAGGGTGATGTCCTTTATTGTTCTTTACACAATCTTTTCAAAATGAGCTTAATGTACAGGTTTAGTCATTGTTCTTTATAGGATTAACTTGATACATCATATTTCAAATAGGATCTTCAATCTTCAAGTTGAAATTACTAAGGATTCAAATGAGATCAAAATTAGAGACAAGGGAACCATTACTTGAACTTGAAGTTCATAGAAGATCCAAGCATGATAAAGGTAGACACAGGCATTCCAAATCTTTGCCAACATCACCTCTTCAAGGTACCTTTGTCTTTAACCTTTATCTAGGTATGGATTGGCTGGGAGACTCTTCAATCAATATGCTAGGTTTGGTATATGATTTCCCACATAACCCTAAAGAGTACTTGCCAAAATTTAGTCCAATTGGTATTGTAACTATTGAATATCACATTAGGTATTTTAAATTTACTTTAAGGTTGTTGAATGTTGTGCGTGAAGATATATCATGCAAATTTTATCCCTTTACATTTAAAGATGTTGCTTATGAATGGTTTATTAATTTTATTGATAGTTATATTACTAGTTGAGATGGTTTTACTAATGTTTTCATAGACCAGTTTGGTAAAATTGTTAGTCCATGTATCATATACCATCAGTTTACTACCATCAAGAGATGCAAGCAAGCCCATAAGGTCCTTTAATTCTAGGTTCCATAAAATTTATAGCAAGACCATAGAACCTTATAAGACTGATGATGTTTTAGCTCTAGAAATCTAAAAAGATGTAGGAAATCCCATGACCTCTATATTTTTGAAAATATCTATTCTAGCTATAACTTCACTAGTCAGGGCTTATTCTGAGCTAGAAACCATTAATAATCAAATACAGTCCCAGGGACAAATTCCCTACTCTATTCTAAACATCAATCCATATATTCTTATTTTGAACATCTTCCCCAACAACAACTAGAATGTCTCAGCCATGAATCAACTCCAAAATCTCAATCAATTGCCTTTGAGTCATATTGCTCTCAATTAAAACTTGGGATTCTTGAGTCATCCTATGACTAATAGCTTCAATAAAAATCATCAAAGATATTTATTACCATCTACTGGTACTATAAATACTAGGTGCACAATTCTAAAACTCCTAAGAATGAGAATGAATCTATCTTAAAGATGGTCCAAAAGTTAACCACCAATTTTTTTTAGCTACAAAAATAAGTTAGCAACACTACAAAAAAATCTGGTAGGAACTTCTTATTTCAAAGGTTTAATAGGCCAAATAATATATTTTAGAATGATAGGTTTTACAATAATAGGAATAATGAACCATCTTCTAAAAAGAAGAATATGGGCATTAATCTTACTAATATAACATTGCTTGACTGTTGTAGAGTGTAGTGTACAACTAAGCATGGAGAAATTGATTGTATTAAGTTTTTCAAGGATTTTTAGGCCTTCCAATAAGATTTAGATACATTTGAAGTGGTCCCTAACAAATATAGTGGTGTAATTACTTCTGAATCTAAGCCTACTGATTAGACTTTCATGGTAGAAACCTTTAATTTCCCCTTTCAATAAGATAATTAACCTAATGATGTCCCTGAGGAGATCCATGCCTTCTAACAATTATTGAATAAAAATTATCCATTTAACCCTTAACTACCTCAATGCCTCCAAATAACTTTATAACTCCTATAGACACTTCTTCTAGCAATGATCTAGAACCATCCAAAGGGGGTACCTCTAAACATAATGTTGATGTTCCTAGTCCTTTAAATAAAATTGTCTATAATATTGTTCAATACATGAAGAAGATAAAGGCTAACATCACATTACATGAATTGACTTAGATTATAGAATAAATGGAACTCTTGTTGGAATCATTGTCAAATAAATCTAACAAACCACCTAGGGCTGACAATGCTAATATGGTTGTACACAAAGTTAAATCTGAAATCCTCCTTTCCTACTTATAGTCAAGATGTTTGGTAAGAATTTACACAATTATTTATTGTATTTTGGTGCATCTACCAATATCATGCCAATAGTATTTTTAAACAAACTGGTTTGACACCTATTAATATGATTTAATTATTACTCAATTAGACAAATCTAGAGTCAAGGTAATTGGGGAATTATTAAATGTTTATATGGAATTGGATTCTAAGCCTAGGGGGAAACAATTTATTGATATCCAAGTTGTTGAAATTCTTGATTTTTATGGGATCTTGTTAAGTATGGAATAGACCAAAGCCTTGAATGGCTACATGTCTGTAGATTATTCACACTTGTGGTTTCCTTGGAAGGGAGTTCTAAACTAGATCAAGGTTGAGAGAGAACCAAGGATGAACCACATGATCACCGAGTATAATGTTATTAATGATAGGGTTAAAATTATTGAATTATACTTAGGGGTTTTAACCCTAGATACTATAAATATATGTGATTCTAAGAGTAATCATGTTGTTATTGGGCTATAAAAGCTACATTTTGATGGTGCTAGGTGTAAGGCTAGATTTGGTGTTGGTTTTGTCCCGACTGATCCTTCTAGTAAGAAATACCATGCTTCTTATAGACTCCAATTCCCATGCACTAATAATCTTGTTTAATATGAAGCCCTTATCTTAGGTTTGTAATTTTTTGTAAATAATAAAGTCAAAGAAATACTAGTCTATGGTGACTCTGAATTAGTAGTCAATCAAGTGAGAAGCAAATTTCAATGCAATCTCTCATACCTTAAGAGTTATAAGTTCAAGGTATAGGATATTATTGATTTTTTGATGCATTTAACATTGTCTCCATCCCTAGAAAATAAAACCAAGATACTGATGATTTGGCATCTACTACAACCAACCTCATTCCTAACCAGGACTCACCCAAATTCAACATTGAGTTGATCCCTTATCCTTTGATAATGTGAATCATTTTCAAGTCTTTAGTGATGACCAATAGATACTAGATTTTATCACAAATTCAAGAAAATTTGAGGTTTAATTCATTGATGAGACTAATGAAAGTGCACTTGGGGTAAGCAACCTTGATGGCAAAGTCATTTAGCTAAATGATAATAATATTCCCAAAGGCATGATTGCCTTAGAGAGGTTGTTTGATCAAAATAAGTTGGCCGAGGTTTCTAAGATTCCCAAAGTAAGTGGTAAGGACTACAATACAATAGATCTTGGCCACCAAGATCAACCCTAGATAGTTAATATATGGAAATCCTACACTAATATTGAGAATAATAAGGCCAAAGAGGTGATAACTAAGCATAAGTATGTCATATATTGGTCCTATGATGAATTGAATATCTTTGATACAAGAATCATCACCCATACTATACCCCTTAAACAAAGTTGTAAACCCTTCAAGTAAAATCAAAGGGTTATGAACCCTATCCTAGAACCAATGATCTTTAAAGAGGTCAAGAGATTGCTAGATGCTAGAATTGTGTTTCCCATTAGGCATTCTACCTGGGTAGCCAACTAATTTCCATTAATAAATAAGAATGGTGAGATTAAACTATGCATTGATTTTATAAATTTTCATAAAGCATCTGAAAAGGATAACTATCCTCTTCATTATCTTGACTAGGTGATACAAGTTGTCGCAATTTCAGCTATGATGTCTTCCCTTGATGGATTTTTGAGTTATAACTAGGTGTTTATTGACAAAGAGGATAGGATGAAAATAACCTTCACAACAAAATGGGGAACCTTTCCTTATAAAAGAATGCCTTTTGGATTGATCAATGTAGGATCTACTTTTCAAAGGTCTATGGACCATGCCTTCCAAGGTCTGATTGGTAAATGTATCATTATATATATGGATGATCTAACCATTTTTCTAAAAATAGGTAAAATAAATTTATGCATTTGCAAAAAGTCTTTGAGAGATTCAAAAGGTATAAAATCTCCTTAAACCCCAAGAAAAGCATAATTTTTGTTACTGAAGGTGAATTGTTGGGTCATATTATAATTAAAGATAGGATCTCCATAGATCCTAAAAGAGTGGAATAAATATTTAGGATAGAGCCTCCAAACAGTAGAAAAGAGCTAAAGTCATTTTTTGGTAAGATAAACTTTGTAATAATTTTTATTTTTGGATTTGTAGAGATTGTCAAATCATTAAATGGAATGCTAAATAAGGATGCCAAGGTCACATGGAGTGAGAAATCTAAGAAGGCATTTAATGATATCAAATAAGGAATTATCCAAGCTCCAATCCTGATAAGCCCTGACTTTCCAAAGGACTTCTATCTCTATTATTTTTCATTTAACCATACGAGGCTATAGTTTTAACTCAAAAAGTTGATGGATGTGATCACCCAATAGCTTTCATGAGAAATAACTTTAAGAATGATTATTTAAACTATTCACTAATTGATAAATAAGAATATGCATTAGTTAAGGTAGTGAAGAAATTCAGGCATTATGTCTTTAAAAATACGGTGCATGTTATTCTACCTGACCCTACCACAAAGCTTATGTTGAGCCAAAATGAGATTGGAGAATGTAGAGGTAAATGGATGTCAGTTTTGTAGGAATATGACATAGAAATGAAAATCTCAAAATTGGTAAGGTGTCAAGGCTTAATCCAAATGATTGTTAATACCAACGTTAGGCTAAGTATTATACAAGTTGATCAGCATAACTTTCAATCTAGTGAATGGTATGATTCTCTTATTCATTTACTAATTATTGGTACCTATCTTACAAGACTGACAAGGGATAAAAAGAGGTCCTTGAGACTCAACGTATCCCATTATCTGATAAAAATGGGATTTTATATAGAAATAAATTTGAAAGGATCTATTTGAGATGTGTCTCAAAATAAGAAGCTACCCAAATCATGAGCACCTTCCATGAAAAGTTTGGAAATGAACACCCATCGGGGAAGACTATATCCCACAAGATCCTAAGAGCTGGCCACTATTGGCTAACTATTTTTAAGGATGCTCATAAGCATGTGAAGGAGCGTCACTCCTACCAGATCTTTAGCACCAAAGATCCTAAAGTAGTAATACCTTTACAACTAGTCATGATTGATAAAAATTTTGTACAATGGGGGTTGGACTTCATAGGGGTGATTAACCCCAATTCATTTGATGGTCACCATTATATCCTAACTGCCACATATTATTTCATAAGGTGGGCTAAGGCTGTAACCACCAAACAATGCATGACTATGGAGGTGATCAATTTATTGGAGAAAATTTGTATCTAATTTAAAACTCTAGTCTCTCTAGTTTGTGATAATGGATTTGCATTTATATACATTGAGATGATAAAATGGGCTTATGACAATGGCATGTGTCTCAAGTTCTTGTCTAACCATTATCCCTAAGGAAATGGAGTGTTTGAGTCTACAACAAGAACCTAATGAAGGCAATAAAGAAGTCTACTGAAGACAAGCCTAAGACTTAGCATAAGCTTCTCAAGTATGCCTTATGGGTAGATAGGATAAGGATTAAGTAAGCTCTAAGGGCATCACCTTTTCTAGTGGTGTATGTCCAAGAGCATATTTTCCCTATCACTCTCAAGTTGCCTACATAAAAATTCATGCAAAAATATATGGAAGAGGATTAGGATCTTGTAAATTCAATATTATTAGACATCATCCATATGAAAGATGCACATAAGCAAGCTTTTATTGATTTTAGCAGATATTAGATGATGAAGAGGTGGTTTGAAAAAATATCAAAGATTAAGGTGTTCAAATAAGGGACCCTAGTTCTCCTTTGGGATAAAACATTTGAGCCAAGGGCAAGCATGGAAAGTTCACACCTCTATGGATTGGCCCATATTAGATTGTAAACACATCAAGAGATGACACCTTTAAGCTAAAAGACTTATAAGGATCAGAGTCCACACTACCCACCAATGGGTAGTACCTCAAGCATTACTTCTCTATTGCTCCCCCTGAAGTCTTTATAGAGTAAAATTGTAAGATGATTAAGTTTAGCATAGGTAAGCTAGTTGGTTTCTTTCATTTATTTCATTTCTTTCCTTCATACCCCTGGTTTGTACATAGGCATGTATATATTTGTTTATTTCCCTTTTATTTCTTGTTTTGTTTCTTTTATTGTGTGTGTAGATGTTAGTTTTATACACCCTTGTGTATTAACATGGTGCATCATCATGTTTATCCTTCATCTCTAACATAATGGTCCCATTCATAGTTATTTAAAATAATTACATTAACCTCACCCATTTACCTTTACCACATGAGTTAATAGAGTTAATTACTATAATCAAATGGTAATTAACCCTATTTTACTACCTCTAACCATAAAATCATAAAAACAAATAAAAAATAAAAACCCTCCTAACCTCCTAACAAACCCATCCCATGGTTTAAATAAACTAAAAACTTATAAGTTGACTAAACCCATCTTTACCCCATAAAAAACCCTTTTGAATGGCCTATATATCACCTCCACCCATTTTGGGCAAATCAACATCAATTCTTTGTGATCACCACTGATAAATATCGATCCATAAATATATAGTGAGCCTTCATGGCTTAGGAAGATGCATAGCTCTTTTTGACTTTGAACCTCTATTGGATTTTTCCTTGAACCTACATATGGACATTGTCAACACTTTTCCACCTTGTAGAACCTTTGTTCATGCAAGTATCAAGAGATTTTGAAGATTTTTTAGCATACTTTTATAGTCTTCTTTATTTTCATTTTTTTAAGCCATTCAAGTTTAGTATTTCATGTTAATCCATTCATATTTAAATATTGATATTTTTGCACCTCTGTGTCAACATTTCCATTCAGTTTTTATCATTTTATCAATTTTATAAGTTTTTATTATCACTTATTTTCATAGTTTAGCATTTAACTTAGAATCAACATCTATCCATATGAATCAACATTGATCTTGCAGGATCATCATCGATCCCTACTAAACTTTTAAAATAGACTTGAATTATATTTTCATAACATTCACAGTCCTAAAAACCTATTAAATCATGCATGTTGTTTTCTAAAAATATGTATTTTACATGTAGATGACTCTACCTAGATTAGTGCATAATATTATTAGCATATTTGATCTCCCCATTATCTCAAAACCTTTATTCATTGATAAAATTGACTTTAAATTCAAATCAGGTCTTTGTATTATGGTTTTCACACCTAATTAGGGAAGCATTAATGAATAATTCACTATAATTCAAGAGGATGTTGATATAGCTACTGAATTTTGGGATGATTACTTTGATCGCATTCCCTATTGTAGATTAGACATCTTTATTGTTATCTATTTGCATCCTATCTTTATATATATTTTTAATTTCATTTTTATTTATAAACTTGAGTGTTAAATGTGGGATAGCATCCACCTAAGGAAGTAGATTGCTTCTTGGGACTGGTTTCTTACTAGGCAGCCCATTCATCTTTCTATTAATCAATTTTTTATGAGATAGTTTGATTTGTAGGTCATTCCTCCCCAACCAAAGAGGAGTTTCCATAATCTTGATCAAGGGTGCACAACCAATTTACATCTCTAGGTAATCTTTGAAACCCTACATCTACTTTGTTTTTAGTAGCTAACTAGATCATATTGAAAAAGTTAAAAAAAATACTAAAACATTCTAGCACGCCCAGTGGGACTTATGTCTCATTTTTTATTTTAAAATTTAAAATTCTTAAATTTTCTCTCTTTCCCTTTCTTTGTGTGAATTCATCCAAAGAACATTAATTTTACATTTGATTTCCTTTTTAAGGCTAAAATAAATTGCACTCATTTTTTCTTACTTAAGTAAATCACATAAAATAATCTAGGTGGTAAATTCATCATATTCATCACTCTTTCACACACAAGCCAAATCATAGTCATAACAAACTCATCTAAAAACTTGACACAAGGAAATCTATGGGGATTTCATCACCTCATGGTAACCTTTTTCCTAGCGATCCCACTTTGATTTCACCACCAAAGATTTGACCAACTCAGTTATTTAGCTAATTATAATATCTTCACTATCAATATATCTTGGCTAAGCACCTATACTAGTTGTGGGATTGTGACATGAGGGGATCAAGCCCCAAGTATCAAGCCATGTACATGTACCAATATATATTTCCTTTGAGTGCCAAAATAAAACACCCAAAACCATCCTTAGATTACCATTTCTTAGGACCCTTGTTATCTTTTTTTCTTTATTTCTTTTCACATCTTAAAATTAAAAAAAGATAAAAACTTTTTGGAATGACTTTAGTTTGTGCATATTTCATCCAAAATTAAGAGCAAGATAATTTAAAAATAAATTGTCATTTTTTTTGCTTTTCCTTTCCATCTCATGGTTTTAACTAGACAACAGTCAAAGAAATAATCCAAAGTCAGTGTCATATCCTCTCCTATGGAACATACACCTAGTTCCTCCTATACCCCTGAGTCTCCTATTTTCCTACACTTTTATTCTCAAGGAGATCCTTCATTTATGAAAATATTGGACAATAACCCTATTTCTCTCAATTACTACCTTAGTAATCAAGTAATACACATTCCTCATTCTCCCCATACCCAAAATTCTTGATATTTATAGGGGATGGCTTTTGAGGGAACTAAAAAAACCAAAGGATTTACCAAGGCCATGGTATCCTTTTATACCATCTCTCTTCCATTTGGATCTAATACTTAGATGATTTAACCTTTACAAATCCAACCACCTGTAGTATCTACCAATTCTCCAACCCCCATTACTCAGGTTCAAAATGCTTATACCACTCAACCTATATCTACTACTACTCCCCAAACATTATTAGTATCAATCCCTATAAGTCTCCCACCTATCAAAATGATTCTATCATATATTCCTCAAGCTCTACAACATACACAACAAATCCCTCTAACGCAACAAATCCCTTCAATACATCCTCCTTAATAGTATGTCTCCTTGACTACCCAATATATGGCTCCATTGCAGTCATTGGGGACTACTTATAATCTTCTACATATAAAACTATTTTACTAAAATTCCCATATTACGTGGTGACATTCGATCCCATTATGTCCACTACAATTCGATATCCTTCCTCACAAGCCCTATCTACCCCCTTTCAAAGTTATCAACCTCTTCAGCAAAATGTCTTAAAGAATGTGCCTCAAAGTAACACCCAAACATACATCATAAACATCCTTATGAATATGATGGCTAATTTAGAAGCCTCCACCTCTAGACACAATACTATTTTCACATATGAGCAAATTTGTAATGAGCCTATTCACTCATCTATTCTTATTCAATTGCATCCATCATAATGGGAACTTCCCAAGTTTACTAAGTTTCAAAATAAAGATCTCTAGCAACATCTCAAAGACTTTCAACATGTGTGTTACCTTATAGCACATGATGATACATTACTACTTAGGACATTTCTCATGTCACTAATAGGAGTTGTATTAGACTAGTACAGCTCCATCCCTCAGCATTCACTCTTTTATTTTGGGTAATTAGCCCAAATTTTCTTAGAAAACTTCTCAATCAACATTGCTCAAAAAGTGAGTATCATGGATTTATATTCCATTCAACAATTTGAAGATGAATCCATATCTGATTTCTTAGCTCATTGGCATAGCCTGATTAACCAGTTAACTTTTTTTTACCATAGCCTGAATTAATTGAATTGTTTTTACACTCTTGTACAAAACATATCTCATCCATGTTACAAATTAAAACCTTTAAAACTTTTGACGAATCCTTTACCATGGCATGTAAACTTTAAATTTATGTCATTAAAGAGGAAAAAGTTAAGTTACATAATAAAAACTTCAAACGTGACCCCTCAAAAAGCAATAACAATAATCCTAAACCAAAAGGGGCAGAAAATGCTATTATTCTAAAAACTTCTTCCCCTCTAACACCCAATCAATCAATACCATCCAATTATAAAACACAACCACCAAGGGGCCTTACTCATTTTCCCCTAAGAAATATACCCCTTTAGGAGAACCTTACACTTCTATATTAAATAAACTCCTAAAAGCAAACATTATTGAGCTCCTTCTGATTAGACTAATCAATGATACACATCCTAAACCCACTTGGTATAAAGAAAATGAATTTTTTTCCTATCATAGGGTACTAGGACATGACATAGAAAGATGTCAATTCTTTAAATGATTGGTACAAGACCTCATAAAAAAGAGGACCTTTATTTAGACAAACCAAATGCTCCTCCCAACTAATCTTTAAATATTTTTAGATAGCCATTTCCAAACCATCCATCCACATCAAACATAGTCTAAGCTAACCCTAGAGAAACACAAAATCAAGATACACATATGATTGATATAATCTATGACCAATTATTCACTAAATAAACTCTAAATCAATTGTCAGTCTTGTTTCTCCTCACAGGAGATGATTTCAATGTAAGTCAACTTGAAATTATTGAGATAACTCCCAAAACCTATATAGAGCTCCTTGATCTCATTACATGGGATCATTCACATGATCCATCCCCTTCATCTTCCCAAATTTAATCTCCTAAAAAGGAAAATTAAATTTACTCCTCAAGATGTCATAGATAAACATCCTGATACTTCTAGAATCAACATTCCACCCCTTTGGTCCCTAGTGAACCTATTCATAATATGCACCGAGATTTTAATATAGCAAGATCCTATCAATTCACTCAGTACTAAGACCCTTCAAAATCATCCTCTATCATAACACCTCTTTACCTCAAAGATACTAAGGGAAAGGTTAAAGCTCCTATCATAGATATCTAGGAAAATTGTCTTTTATTCCATTAAATAAAGCCTTAGCCCATCCTCAAGTCAAGGTCAATATTTTTTCAAACATCAAAAGACAAAAACCTTAGTCCGAATGCCCCCTCTATTCTCAACACATAAAATAATAAAGGGCCAACCCCTTTTATATAATCTTCATTATCTATTTTATGTCCTCATCCATCTTCAAAAGTAACTATCCCTATCATATGTTCTTCCATTCAAATACATGGGAAAATACAAATTCTCTCTCCATTATTAACCATGCCTCCATCTTGATATCCACCATATTCTAATAAAGGCCCATTTGAGAAAATTAAATAAAATGTGCTTAAGTTCATCCCTACCATGAAAGATAAACGTCAAAACCAAATGATCAATACTCTACCAAAAGAGATGGTACAACCTATTATAAGACCACAAAATAACCCTTCAAAAGGATCTTACACTGTAATCTTAAAATAATTTTTGGATATATCCATCATCACATTACCACCTATACAACCCATTGACCCTCACCTCCAAATACCTACTTGGTATAGGAGTCAAGATATATACATATATCATAGAGTGACTGGACATAGCACAAAAAATTATAATGCCCTTAAGGTCATGATCCAATAGCTAGTCTAAGATGATGACTTATTAATTGACAGTCTAAATGATAAGACTCCTAAGCAAAAAGCTACCATCCCAAATATTCCACCCATATATAATCTTGTTGATCCTGTAAGTGATGAAGAGTCAGTGGATTCTTTAGATCCCCCATTATTACACATTGATGTTGTCTATGTAGCCACCTACTTTCAAAATCAAAATCCCAATAAAGATAAGGTTTTAGTTATAGGAGCCTCTACTCCTAATATACCTAAACCATCTAGACAAAATCCTAAAGTCTCTATTATAGGAACTACCCTAGCTCAAACCAACGAGTTGGTACAAATCTCCATATTAAAACAACTCCACCAAACACCTCTAAAAATACCATTGTATGAACTTATCAAAAACTCTTCACACCATCGATAAGCAATAATAGAAGATCTTTAGGCTATTTAGGTCTGGCTAAATGAGCCTCAACCATTGTCAACATTTATAGGGGCCCTCCAAATGGTGTTGGTTATTAGTTTTATTGAATGCATAGGTCCTTGCACCCTCCATGAACTCTTCTATGTCATAAAATGGAAATTCCAATATAATATTTTATTAGGATGTCCATGGATTTGTGTGATGCATCCCCTCCACCATCCATTGATGCATTAAGTTTGAACATGAAGGCCAGGTCCACATCATCCCTACTAATCCTCGTCCTTTCAAATCATGCAACTACACTTTTTGACCAAGTGATGTCATAATACCCTCACCTAAGACAATCCCATCTTCATCCTCTAATCAAGCCTCAACTAGCATAACTATTCCCACTTTGAAATTACTATCTCATGAGTCTATTAAATCCATGATGCAATATCTTTCAATGGGGGAATACTATATATTGACCCTTAACATGTTACCCACTCCTAGGGAATATGGCCTTCCAAACAAATAACCCATGTATCTACCCAACCTAGGCAAGATCATCTCATTTGGGCCATCATTTTTATGCACCCACTTGATATATGGTGGAATTAATCAACCTACCCTAGGAACTGACAATAGCACCTATGATAAACCCTTTACATCCAATTTCTCATTTTTTAGTAAACCCCAGTTCGCACAAACCTACCTTTATCATTGTTCCTATAAGGGCTTTAACATGGATAGATATGATCAAGGTCCTCATGACATCACATTAGGAGATTTTAGAAAACCACATGAAAAACATGGCTTAGGCTTTGAGAAATATCATAAATCCTCTCCTGAACCCAATCTTCTACCATTTTTAGAAGAATAAGGGAAATCTTCATCATCCGATACCTCTTCCTCAACTAATGACATTGTATCCATCCCTTCTAACTTTTTTTATTCAATTAAATATCCATATAACCCCTCATCTTTCACCAAGGTGGCAAGATCCAAATTATTCCTTTAGTATATCCTAAGTTAATATGAAATGATACACTAGCCATCCCTGTTGTTTAGTGTCCAGATGATGAGTTAATCTTGACTTATCTAAACATTGAAAACTCTTATTTATGCAATTCTCTTCCATTTGAAACATCTAGATTATTAAATGAATCCATTGTTGATATTAATATCAAGTCTCAGGAAACCCCAAGGATTTTTAAAGTTATCAAAGCCTTATATCCTTAGGAAAGCCAAGATTTTACCACTTTTTTATCAAACTGTAGCAAGGCATTTGCCTGGTCTTATAGTGATATGCCTAGTATTGACCCCACAATTGTTATCCATAATATCATCACCTTTCTTAATGTTAAACTAGTAAAACAAAATCTCTATAAAATGTATCCCCACATCACACTCCTAATAGAAGAGGAGTTATAACACCTCTTATCTGCTAACTTTATTCAGCCCATCGATTATCCTCAATGGATGTCCAACATCATTCCAATCACTAAGCCTATAGGGGGACTTCACATCTATGTTAACTTTCATGATTTAAATTTAGCTTGCCCAAAAAATGATTTATTTCTCCCTAATATCAACTAATTAGTAAACATTATAGTTGACCATTAAATGTTATCCCTTATGGACTATTTTTCTAGTTATAATCAAATACTTATTGCACCAAAAGATCAACATAAAAATACATTTATTACTCCTTGGGGGACCTTCTGCTACTGTGTTATGCTCTTTGGCCTAAATAATGTAGGATCCACCTATCAATGGGTCATGACTTATATATTTCATGACATAATCCATAAAATTATCAAAAACTATGTAGATGACCTCCTTGAGAAGTCAAAATTCCTCAAAGATCACTTATCTATACTTAAGGTTATCTTTGATTATCTGCTCTAGTATCATGTGCATCTAAATCCAAAAAAGTGCATTTTTAGTGTCTTGATGGGTAAACTTTTAGGCTTTATTATTTCTATTCAAGGAATAGAAGTGAATCCCATTAAAATCAAGGCCATTATAGAAATACCTCCTCTATCTAACCTTAAGCAACTTCATATTTTACAAAGCAAGCTCTAGTCTATCTATCATTTCATATCCCAACTCTCTTATCAGTGTCAACCTTTCCACCATTTATTAAAGAAGGATAGTCACTTTGTATAGAATTATAATTGTCAATAAGCCTTTAACACACTCAAATACTATCTTCTATCACCTCCATTCCTCACTCCACCTAAGGAGGGGAAACCTTTCTTCCTTTATGTCTTAGCTATAGACCATGCTATAGGTACTATGCTTTCCCATCAAGATGAGCATCATATAGAATATGCTATTTATTATATAAGTCTTACCCTCATAGAATATGAAACACATTATCCACATACTAAAAAACTATGCCTAGCATTGGTCCTTGTAGCCTTTAATCTTCATCACTACCTACTTAACCACAAGACGTATGTAATTACAACTACCAACCCCCTTAAGTTCATGCATTCTAAACCTTGTAAAAATCAATGAATGGCCAAATGGATCATGCTTCTAGCTAAGTTTGATATGGAATTTCTCCATTAAAAGTCTATTAAAGGATAGATTATTGCTAATCAGTTGGTTGAAGCACCTCTTAGTGACAACCAACTAATTAATTGTGAATTTCTTGATGAATCTATCACATCTACTTCCCCATTAGTCCTAGAATATCAAATGACTTTATTCTTTAATGGATCCAAATGTGAATGAGGACGTGGAATATGAATTATACTAATCCCTTCTCAAGGTATTCCCATGCCTTTATCTTTTAAAATAGATTTTGATTGCACCAATAACATTTATGAATATAAAGCATTGATTATAGGCCTCCAAACTACCCTTTCACTAGGAGTTAGATCCCTTAATATATATGGTGATTCTCAACTAGTGGTAAATCAAATTACTGGTATATATCAATACAATAATGATATCCTTCAAAGATATAAGACCTTAGCTGATTAGCTTCTATCCACTTTTGAATGTTATGCTATCAAAACTACTCCTAGATCAACTAATAAGTTCTTTGATACTATCCAAACTACTTCTAGATCAACTAATAAGGTGTTAGGCATGTCTTTCAAAAGAAAGTTTTCAGTTATACTATACTAGGGGTGTTCTTTATAAGCATGGTTTTGATCGCATTATTATTCATTATCTCCAAAATCATGAATCTACCTTAGCTATCTAAGAAGTATATAATGGGTCATGCAGTGGACACTTTAGTGGTTGTGCAATTAGTAAAAAAATCTTATGTCTAGGTTACTATTGTACCAATTTGAATCAAGATTGTTGTGCATACATTAAAGGTGTGTAAAATGTTAGTAACATTCAAACTTATCCCATTTCCCTAGTAAAGCCTTATAGGTAACAATAAACTTCTAGCCATTCTCCCAATGGGGGCTTGATCTTATAGGGAAAATCAACCCTAAGTCCTCTTAGTGTCATGGCTTCATCATTACCACTAAAAAATACTTAACCAAGTGGGTGGAAGCTATATCACTTATCTTGACCAAGGTAGAAAAGATTATGGAGTTTATCTACCATCACATTATTTATCATTTGGGAATTCCATATAAAATAATAACAGATAATGGAAAATCTTTCAAGAATAAGAAAGTCTAGGCACTATGTGACTCATTTAAAATCAAATTAAGTTTTTCCTCACCTTACTATCCTTAGGCCAATGGTCAAGAAGAAGCATCTAATAAAACCCTAGTCAAAATCCTAACCAAAGTCATCAATGAATCTAGGAAGGATTCTAATATGTGTATCCTTTTCGCTTTATGGGCATATTGAACTAGTATTTGAACCCCTATAGGTGCTACTCCTTTTTCCATAGTCTATGGTATAGAAGCTTTACTTATTTTAGAAGTCCAAATTCCCTCTCTTCATGTATCCCTTAAAGACATCATTTATGATGAGGATTTTTGTCAAGAGCATTTATCCCAACTTAAATTCTTAGATGAACATCATATGGCATCCTTCAATCACCTTCCTATATATCAAGAACAACTAAAATGAGCATATAATCAACATATAAGAGAATGAGAATTTAACATTAGAGACCTTGTACTTAAATAAAATTAGCATGTCACTAATATGGAATGAAGTAAAAGGTGTAAATTTTCTCCTAATTGGCTTGGACCATACATCATAACCCATAAGTATGGATCTGGGGCATATCATCTAGCCTCTCTTAATGGTAAACCAAAATGAGAACCTCTTAATACATTACATTTGTGTCTTTTTTATAGTTAATATATCTTGGCTCATCTTGGTTAGCTTATCTTAAATATTATCATATCCTCCTATCCTAGAATACCAAATAATGATATGAGAGTTATGTGGTTATCCAGTAGTCACTATAACTACAACCTTGAATATGAATACTCTAGCTCTATTCATAGCATTCTCTCATGGATACACTTTCACTTGTAATGGGAGAAACCCTAGATCAATATTTCCATTATTTTTTAAAGGTTTTTAATTTTCCAAGATAACACAATCACCTCATGTAATGAACTCATGGAAAATATCATAAGGTATCTTTTTATGCCAACTTGTATTACTATCTTTGGGATCTAAAATCAAGTAAGTAATGAAAATCAAAATTATCAAAATGGGATAAATAATCAGACTAATCCCTCAAAGGATTGCTGCAATCTAAGGCAAATAACAAACTAATCTCTTGAGGATAGCTGTGCAAAAACATCATAATGTAAACCACTCCCTTGAAGGATAGCTACCAAGTAGAAAACTTCTTGCATTGATCAGTTTTCAAATTATGTCACTTAAAAGCCTTAAAAGCAATAAAATAATAAAATAAATTGTCAAAAGCAATATCCCAAGAAAGCTTCCTATATCAATCAACTTTTTAATTGTAGGCTTGTCGCATTGATCAGTCTACCCATTGGCATAAAATTGATCCCTAAAAGATAAATCCTAATTTTGAAATATGGTGTGAAGAATATTATCTCTAAAGAAATCCATCCCCTATCCCACAAAAAACATATAATCCTAATAAATGTCCAAGGTCAAAGTTCTAGCTATATAAGGTTGTGTTAAAATCTATTATCATCTAGCTAAGGATGCATAGGCCATGTGTATGAGAGATTCTTTTTTTGGTTATGGTCTAAGTCAATGCTAAGCAAATCCATAATATATAATCACTAAAACCCATAAAATCACAACCATTAAACATTAAAATCTATCCATAATCCATAATCATCATTAATAATAATCCATAAATCATAATCCATTAGTAAAAACCCATCTCAGGATATAACATTTGAAATCAAAATAACATGTAAAATCTATAATCCATAATCCATAAATCATCCATATCATATATGATAGCAGTGATAAAAATTAAAATACATAACATCTAATCTATAATCCATCACATCAGATCATCAATTAAAACATAACATATCTATAGACATCAGTAAATCCATAAATAAATACACGTGATCCATCCATAAACAATGTCTATATATATATATATATATATATATATATATATATATATATATATATATATATATATATATATATATATATATATATATATATATATATATATATATATATATATATATATATATATATATATATATATGTATGTATGTATGTATGTATATATGTATGTATGTATGTATGTATGTATGTATGTATATATATATATATATATCAAATGTCTCTAAAAATGTCATAACATAAACAAAATGGGGCTCTCGACCCATATAATGTAGTCTACTCAATGAACTCAATCCTACTAAGATGAATGCTATCATCTCCCTCATCATCTCCTCCTTAATTCACTATACTCCCTCTATTGGTATTACCCCCAAGAGTCCTCTGAGATCTACTATAGCTAACCACTTATGAAGTAAACCAAGCTACATCTAGTAGCTATATCTATACTATCCTCTCATAATATGACATCTCAATAAGCAAATCCTTGTACCACAAAAATGGTACCATATCTATAGGAGTAACACTAGATTTTGTAATATCTAAAGCTGGCCTCTCTACCATAGTGGATCTCATATGCTCCAGATCTACATGGTATCTATCCTAATTTTGTATATCCTGGTCATGCTGGCCTCTCATAATATCTAGATTGCCTTGTAGTGTGGTAATCTGATCCTATAAAGTATCATGGGCTACTCATGCCTTCGATAACTCAACCCTTAGTGTATCCTTCTCAAAAATAACTATAGCCACATCTATATGATCAAGTATGGGGGCATCTTATATGTTACATCTCCCATGGGTGAATTAAGGGCATCTTTCCCAACTTCTCCTTTATCCTCACCCTCCTCCCTTATCTCCTCAATAACCACCTCTTGTTGAGGTCTCACTACTTTATCCTATCTCCTCCCCATCTCTATGACAAACCATATTGCATAATCATTTTTGTAACTAATATCATCTAGGTCAACAGTCATGAACTCCTCTTGTGGCCCCATCAAGACCACTATAGTATCTAGAGTAGGCTAGTCAAGCTCTGTATCATCTCACATTTATGTGCATGGGACTAATGGTATATCCTATAGTAACCCAAATTGATGATGGACCTTATCAAAATAGAATATCTCTAAATGATCTAGCCATCATCTTTTTACCCATAACTCTCAAGCAACATCCCCTGTTTCCATAATTGAACCAAGCCACACTAGGAAGTGTACATATGACTTCCAAATAACATCTCATATCTATAAGTCATTAAAAACCTATCTATAATATGTTAGATCATGCACTATCCTATCTGAGTATGAAATTGCTAGGTCTTCCTTCCATTGAAGGAAGCCTACAATGTAAACCATGTCTCTAAAACTAATCCATGGGGTCTTATAGGGTAAATCACATTAATGTACTCATATTCCTAGTAATGTAATACCAAAGTGATGTCAAGTCATGATCTATGCTTAGTGTGCTAGCCCCATAACTCCCTATAAATCTACCCCAATAATGTGGGTGCCCAAGAAAAAATAGTCCTAAAATATACCATGTTTGTTATGACACTAGTGAATATCCATGGTAGTCATCTTCCCATAGAATCAGGGAAAACATAATAAGTCAATGCTAACATCATCATAGTTAGCACTAGTCTCTCCATAGGGTCCTAGTCATACAAGGGTTGGAATGAGAACCCCTAGCAAAGAATCTAATATCTAGAGTGTCCTCACCATATAATCATGCTAACACCATTTCTCACCTAGCCTTATCCATAGTATACACAAGGGCTCCATATATCGACACTCATAGAATCTGATGGATATCCTTGATAGTGATGGTCATTTCACTAGTTGATAGCCAAAATGTGTTGGTGGTATAATCCCACCGCTCTAGCAAAGCCACCATCATGCCAATGTCTTGATGGATATGGTGATAATGATGAATCCCTCCATATCTAATGGAATCAAGATGGGCCCAATCCTTGTCACCCATAAACTCTCATAACTGCATTAATAATGGAAGAATCCTATCCCTTATCATCAATAGCTATTATGCCTATTAAAAACATCTTTTTGGTTAATCAAGAGCCTAACTTTCCTAATTTTTATTGATCCTATAAGGATCAATGTCAATTTACCCAACTGATGTCAATCCTTATGGATCATAGTAGATCTACATGAAGAACATCAATCCTTATAGATTGACATTGATTTCTTCCCCCCAAATAATCCTCCCTTAGGTTGTACATTCTTGAAAAAAATCTTAAGCAAAAAACAACAAAATAACTAAAATAATAAATTTCACCAAAAGTGCATTTTGAATACCTTATAGTGAAGTCATCATCATCATCATCATCCACTCCCACTCACCTCCATCATCTCTCACATAATCCTAAAAGGTATAAAAATGTTATATTTTTCTCTTGAATACTTGTTCACATCGATAGCTAAATGAGCCTTATGCCACATTATATGCTTATTTATAACCTTTCGCATGATCGATGTCAATTACTCCAATTGATCTCAATCCCCTAAATCAACATCAATCCCTTATGGATCAATGTTGATTATCTTGTCTTGTTGAAATTTTTACACTTATGGACCATTTCACATACTCCTAGTTTGGATCCCAAGCCCTATCTTATTGCCTTTGCTACTGTTATCCCATTTTTTGTCATGTTACCCTTTAAATTTGAGGATTTGACCCTTTTTTAGTTCTTTGGTCTCCTTAAGGCATACCCCTTTTTTGGCATTTTGTCATTATAAGATCCTAAGGGTATCTTTTATCCTGAGAAGATTCATTTATAGGTAACGCATACACCATATGGACATTGAATGCGATGGTCTACCATTCCTATCTTTTGTTTTGTTGTTAGCCTTTTGTTAAGCCTACTTTTTTTAACTCTAGCATTTTTTACTCGATTAGGTCTTTTGATAATTACTTCCTACATCATTTTTTATCCCATTAAGTGCAACCTTAAAACTTCTTTATGCCATCCACACTTTTTTTTGTCCATTGCTATCTTCCACTTGTTCATTTCCACTCATCCACATTTATTTTTACCTTCCATCCTTTTTAAACCCATCATCCATTTTATCTCACTTATTGGGGATTGGTTTGAGGGGATACCTTCTCACAATAAACTTGGGACATTAGGCACCTTATAGTTTTTGTCTCGTAACATGTTATTGCATACCTCTCCATAAAAAGGGGCAAATATAGATGTTAGTTTTATACACCCTTGTGTATTAACATGGTATATTGTCCCATTTATCCTTCATCTCTAACATAATGGTCCCATTCATAATTATTTGAAATAATTACATTAACCTCACCCATTTACCTTTACCACATGAGTCAATAGAGTTAATTACTATAGTTAAATGGTAATTAACCTTATTTTACTACCCCTAACCATAAAATCATAAAAACAAATAAAAAACAAAAACCCTTCCAACCTCTTAATAAACCCATCCCATGGTTTAAACAACCTAACAACTTAGAAGTTAGTTAAATACATCTTTACCTTGTAAACAACCCTTTTGAATGGCCTAAAGATCACCTCCACCCATTTTTGGCAAATCAACATCAATTCTCTACAATTACCCTTGATCGACCTAAAACAACATTGATCCATAAATATAAAATGAGCCTCCATGGCTTGGGAAGATGCACATATTTTTTTACTTTGATTCTCTATTGAATTTTTATTGGAACCTACGTACAAACATTGTCAACACTTTACCACCTTATAAAACCTCTGTTCATGTAACTATCAAGGGATTTTGAAGGTTTTTTAGCATACTTATCTAGTCTTATTTGTTTACATGTTTTCAAGCCATTCAAGGTTAGTATTTCATGTTAATTCATTCATAATTAAAGCTTGTTGTATTTTACACCTCTATGTCAACATTTCCATTTAGTTTTTATCATTTTATCAATTTTAAAAGTCATTATTATCACCTATTTCCATATTTTATAATTTTACTCAAAATTGACTTCAATCCATTTGAATCAATGTCGATCCTATAGGATCATCATCAATCCCTACTAAAATATTAAAATAACCTTGAAGTTTATTTTTATAACATTCATAGTCCTAAAACCCTATTAAATCCTACATGCTATTTTTTGAAAATATGTCTTTCACATATAAATGACTCTACCTAGATTAGTGCATGATGTTATTATCATATTTGATCTCCCCATTGTCCCACAACCTTTATTCACTGATCAAAGTGATATTGCATTCAAATTTTGCAATGTGATTTCAACCTAAGGAAGCATATCACACACACATAGTATGATTATGCCTTAATATTGATCTTAATTCTATAAGTGCAAGGATTGTTTCAACCATAAAATTGATCTAGATAATGGCATTAATCAAATAGAGTGGATGACCTAGTTGTTTGTCTAAATCAAAGTCTCTAAGTTTTAACATATTGCTATGTTTCCCCTAGAAGTTACCATTTATTGAGGTAAACATATCCCCATTTTTGAAAATTGGGACTCTTGAGATATTTTTAAGCTTAACCCAAAATATGTGGCCTATTTTGACTATCATTAGAATTTGAAGATCATCCACTTTATAAGGTTGGTCTACTGATTTGAGCATTGCTTTAAGTTTGCCTAATGTTGCTAATAAGTGGTCTTCATATTCTTATAGTTGCAAGTTACATGGTTTCCTTGCTGATGGAATCATGTTCTAAAACCTTGACACAAACCATTAGTTTAAATTTGAACTTGGTGGGAACAAATTGGTGGGAACATTTTGAATCTATTTTGGACTTAAACACAATTTTCATGTTGAAGCTTAGTCATGTTTTTTAACATGACTAAAACCTTAGCCTAAAAATATATTTGGTCCCCTTTATTATTTTTCCCCTTAATTCATTTCGTTTTTAACTAAGTCTAATGTTTGGTTTTGTAGGGTCCTTTTTATATTCTATACTGGTGGGGTCCCCTTTATATATTTCTCTAAAAATGGTCCCTTTTTTAACATCTTAGCCTAAAGTTTTTATTCTAAGGCCCCATTGTATTTATTAACATGAACAGGACCTTAGTATAAAAACTTTAGCCTAAGTCTTTTTTTTTTGGTCCTAACTTAATATTCATGTACCTTATAGGATCCAATGGCCCATGCTTCATTATGGGGCATGATCCAATAGAGTAAGGAAGACCTGGGTCTTAACTTTAAAAACATGCATCTCACAAGATCTAATGATTCGTGCTTCCTCACACCTTTTGATTCAATGGCATGAGGAAGACCCAACAAAGCTTAGCACTTATCCCCTCAGACCACTCATGATCAAGGATTTGGATCATAATCGATGGCCCATTCTTCATCAAAATCAAGGATCAGATGAAGCAAGGCTAACATTGAAAAATAAAGGTTCATGGAGCTCAATAGAGTCACCACATGGTACTCCCACATTCAAATATTAAAATCAAAGGGTCCCACATATTAAACTATGCCAATGGTGTGTAACTATTTGGATTGTAATCAATGGTTATTACTTCATCATGGTTTTTAATCTAATAGAGTGAGTTGAATCTAAAGTCCTAGAAACACTACAAATCCACCACGTGACACTCTCTCATTGGAACACAAAAACTTCATGATCTTAAATTTGACATTCTTGAAAACATCATTTGACATATATGAGGTCATCATTCATGTCTATGAGACTGTAAAATTCAATCCCATCTAACATTTTTATTAGGTAAGGAAGGCATTTGTTCATGCCATTTAAGGGGTCACTTTGATATTATGCTTCATAAAACTTAGCATAAAAATCTTTAACCTAAGGTTTCATGTTAATTAATATGAATAAACTTAGATTTTTGAATTTTAACCTAAGTCCTTTGTATGTCTATACACTAATTAACATTTATGCATCTTTTAGGTTCTAATGATATACACTTCATCATGCCCATTGATCCAATAACATGAAATCACTGATGACTATTTAATGGTGATATGAGAGCCTACGAGCTTGACATGTCATAAATTCACATTCACTAACTGATTATTACAAGATATAGAGCTCAAAACCCCATGGAGGTGCCAATTAGCACAACTGTAGGGCTCAATTTTAAGGTAGCTAATCACAAGCAAGGACTTAAATCCTAATCAACAACCCACACTGATCCCTAGATCTTGATTAGATTACATGAAGCAAAAAGGCATTTTAAAATGCCAACAGTTAGTCCTTAAAGGTATTTATTAAAAATGCTATGAAAAGTGATAGATAGATGCCAAATAAGTGCCACATAAGCATCAAATGACAAAACTAAGATCTTATGTGCTCAAAAATGCAAATGTATAAAGGTAGAAGTCTAAATCAAATCTAAGGCATGTATGAGCTGAAGTCTAGATACACCCTCACCATTAGCTTAAAACCCCTAAATCTTACATAAAAGGCCTTAAAGTGAACTCGTATTGATTATAGTAAAGCTAAAAGAGTTCAATTATGATTTAAGCATGAGTAAATTAACCAAAGACCATTTTCAATTTAACTATGAGTAGTTTACAAAGCTTGGTAGCCATACAGCTCAAAGGCAACAGTTGAGAAATGATACAGAGTTTTATCTATCTATATACCATGAGGGTAGGGTTTTAAAGGACATTAATTTAGATACTATAGCTTTCAACACTAGAAATAGGAACTGGTCTAAGCTCTTCTAGACTATCAAGGAAATGTAAGCCATCACTAAAGAGGAATAGAAGATTGCCATGGTAAGTAGGAGGTACTCTAACTCAGTTGTAGTTTAAATAGCTAGCCTCCACCATGCAACCACCAAGCCAAAGGTAATCCAATGTATCGACATCCTTGCTCCCATTTTCAAGGGTTGTAAAATAGAATAGGGTTGGATTATTCATGAAAGGAACTTTTAAAGAATTACATTCATTTCTTCCTTAGCCTTTGAAAATTATTATAAGATTCCTAAACCCCAAGTAGATTTACCCACTATTAAGGAATGGACCACTAAGATTGACCTAGATATCATCCTAAGGCCATGGTTACTCCAAGAAAACCATGTAATCAGAGATTTTACTGATAACATCCCAATTTAATATTTTAGAGAGAGTGTTAGGGTAATCATGACCCTATTAAATAGGATATATAAAGCCCATTCCACCACTCATGTGAACAAGATTTGGGTGTCCTATGTTTACTTTATGATAGAGAAGGAGCTCACTCCTCCCACTGGGGAATGATTAGTATATACCTAGAAAGATAGTTCATATCCATAAAGAAAAAGACTAGCACCCAATTCTTTATGATGTCTTATTTGTTATATGCCCTAATGGCCTCCATCCAAATCCCCCACATCAATAATTAGTTACCTAAGGGCAGACTCATAGTCTCCTACCATTACTCAAAGATATATATATTCATGTATAGGCACAACATCTAATTCATTTGTGATTGTGTCTATCCTTCTTTGGTATAATCCATTATAGGACTCCCTATGCCTAGGGTTAGCCTTTTAATTAAAAAATATGTGGAGCTAATATGAAACATTTGGTTATATCTAGATTACATAGTGATTATAATTGAGGGAATATTAATCCATCCCTATATATTACCTATTTATGTTCCCACCAAGTTGGTAGAGTAAGAAATTACATACCAACTCCTTAGTAGTGTGGATAGGGTTTGCAAAGAGAAGAGAAAGGGCCTCCTCCATTCCTTCCCTTTAACCATTGGTAGGATTATTTTGAAAAATTGGTATCATGTGAGCATTATGACCAAACATAGGGATTCCTTCAAGTTTTAACTTGATGATTTAAATATGTAGGGCCTTAACAACATAGTCTCCCCACATTTGAAATCCAAACAATTGCCTAAGGTAGTGTATATGCATCAACTCAGTGTTTGTGACACCATATATATCAAGGCAAGAAATTTTGAGGAAGTATTGTGTAGGTTCAAGGGATACAACATTAAACTTGAGCATAGACTATCTATTGATGAGAAAACACCAGGGGACATGTGGAAAATTAGACCTATTCAATACCATTTGTTGTTTATCCCTTCAAGGCCCCCTCAAGATTAACAACAAGTAGAGAGGTAGTAGCCCCAAGATTATATTATATAGGGACATGGTAAAGAAAATGTGAAAGAGAGACCTAGAGAGGGAACCTCATCCTCATCCCTTCCCCAAAGACCAGCATCTCCAGTTGAGCATTTAGACATGATTGCCTTAGATCTAGATGAAATAGTTAAAGATGCCCTCTGAGTTCTTATTAAGGCATATATCACTAATGAAGAAGAGGAACATATTAAAGAGGCACAAGCCCAAGTAGGAGATCCTGGTAAAGATAAAGGGAAGGAATTTGCTCTTGACATAGTCCTAGTGGCACCCAAAGAGAAGAGAAAGATAGAGTTGGCATTAGTCCTTATTGGATCAAAGAAGCCAAAGTTGACTCTCACTCACACCATGAGTGAATTCAACCTATTTAGTGATGAGTACCCCATCTATGGACTAATCATCCCTGATTGGTTTATCAATGGGAAATTACAAAAGACCCCCTCTTTATCCCACTCATGGGCCCTAACAAAGACTGTTAATATTGATGTGCATGATGACATCAAGCCATGGATTAGGGCCTTGATGAAAGAATAAAAATAAAGAAGGATAGTGACCACTACAGGGTCAATAATAAAGAAAGTGGATGTTCCAGGAGTATCAAGTGACTCAAGGATTAAAGTCTTAGAACCTTCAAAATACATAGAGCCAATTACCATTATGTAATTAAATCCAAAGACATATGGATTAGAGAGAGTGACTATAATAAAATCCATGGTTAGAACTAAAGATTTCAGTTTCTATAAGGTTGAGCCTTTTATAGGATTAACTCCATTTGGAGGGAAACAACCTAGTGAACTACCCATCCATGAAGAGGATGTTAAAATCCTAGTTAAGGCTCATTCAGCTCAAGCTAGAGTTGGGATTAAAGGAATGAAATGGAGGATAGTGAATTTGGAAAAGGAAAAGGAGAAATTAGAGACCTAAGCTATCCTATCAATTCCTAAATCCATAATAAAGATGTTTGAAGAATCCTTTTTTGACTTGTTTGATTATTTAAAGTTAATAAAACTAAGACAAGATGCATTAAGCCAGTTAAAGTGAAGTGGCTAAGTGATTGATGATAGAATGGTAGGGTGCAGAGGTAAAAATAAGGGATTTCATTAGTATATTGATTAGGGATAGAATCCATAAATTCAACCCCATTAGCCTAGCCCACCTAAATTCTATATTGGGGATAGTGATGGATAATATCTAGATTCTAAGTGTGTGGACTAAGGGTTTGGATAGACTACTAGCTAATGATGAAGAACTAATTACTAGATTTAAATAACTCCTTGTCACTATGATAGGTAATATTATAAATTCTATAGCCCTGGGCATTATTGAGGATGAAGAAAAAAGGCATAGAGTCACTTTAGTGATGTAGGATGTTAGAAGCAAGAGCCAAGGCTAGTTTGGCAATGACAATGATAGAATTTTGGGAATGATCTTTATAGTTGAGGAAAAGATTAAAAAAGCTAGGAGTATCAAATAAGCTATGGCCAAGGATGATAGGGACTTTGATGACTTAGCTAATCAAGAAGATGTCATTATCCTAAATCCTACTATAGATTTAAAGTTGGTCAAAGAACAACATCAAAAAGTAACGGAACTTCTATAAGAGCAACAAGGGAGCTCCTCGATAATGGGCCCACCAGATAATTGATATTCCTCTTTGTAAAAACATTATAATATTTGAAAAGAGAATATTCCTTTGTAAAGGCATATGCTATTCTGTTAGCATATTTGCCTTTAGTTCAGTCTAATTTGAAAAAACAAGTGTACTCTAGAACTTTCTGAAAAGAAATAGTTGTCCTTACTTTTATACATTTATATTTTATAATTTACTAGTATACTGCTTGTCTTTCTATAAAAGGCATTATTACCATTTTTTAAGGGAGAGACTTTTGAGCAAATTTTATGCATTTGAGCTATTAACACAATCAAGGAATTTTGAAAGGATTGTCCAAATTTGTTTGTGTCAAATTTTATATGCCTTTCACTCAATTGTTAGTCTTAAATTTGAATAGTTTCTATGAATTTTGGGTTGTATCTTTAATTACAAGGTTTTTAATTTTTGCTTATGCTAGATTAGTTAGAGGACCTCAAATTTGCTTCATTTAATTTTTATCTATATTTAGATGTGCTAATGATATTTGATTATGGTAGTAAATCTTTAAATTAAATCTAATTCTTACTTGTAATTCTTTACATCATCCTTCAAGATTTTGCCTGATGTGTATTGAGATCTGAGCTTAGGCTATTTTACACTTCTTATTAGTTTGAATGTATAATCAGTTGTGATTGAGACTTTTTCATAATGTTTGAGGCTAAGATAAGCAATCACTCACTTTCTTCCTACCCTATTCTTCTCTTTTTCTCCATTTTTAACCAAGCCACTATAGTTTAAATTTCATTGTAAATATCCATTTAAATTAGTCTATAGTTTAGGATTTGATCATAGTTCACTAAGTATTATCATAAATACTTCCACTTTGAAAATATGTGGTCCATGGTGGCTCCAAACCACTAATTAATATAAATTTTGTGGAATAGTTAAGCATTGATTTGTTATTATTTCACCACAGGTAACATAAGTTGCCAAAACCTGTTACTCATGCTCTGAGTTCCTCAAATTCTAAAATGATAAGTGTTATTTGAACACTAAGGACTCCTATGGTACATCTAGATTAATTAACAGTTACCCAATGTGTATTAGTCTTAAGTTTGAAAGTAGATTAAAGGTTCTCATTTACCTTGGTGGTTATATTAAAATTTTAAACTTTACACAGATTGAATCATGGGATATAAACTTACTTCTAAATCAAAATAAAATGGTGTCTTATCTCCTATATATTTGTATGAAATGGTTATTATTAAGAGGAGATTCATTTTAGTTTATTCAAATGAAAAATACCTAAAATAAGGTTAAATTAGATCAACTAATTTCTATAATGTGTAGAGTTCTATAAATATAGGGTTAATAAATATTTTTACTTACTATTCCATAATTTGATCAAGGAAATAAGTATAATACAATATAAAATTCATTACCTTTTATCATAGTGATAAAAGGTTCCCAAGTGTCATATATTTATCACCCATATATAATTCAAGATTGGGTTATTCAAAGGCTATCACGATACCCTTAAGTAAAGCTAGAAACTCTTGTAGGCTTTGAACTACTAAAGGAATCAAGAAATCTAAGTTGAGTGTAACCAAGGTTTTTTACTTCGTATGAATATTATTCACATAAGTATTGGTAGAGCATAACATAATTTGAGTTTAATAATCTCATTCAAGGAATTCATTGTCCTTCATGCCAACTTATAAAATAAGAGAAAATATCTCTAACCATGCTTTAAAATCCAAAATTTAAAACAAAGCAATATTCAAGCTATATAGTCTACAAATATAAATTATATGTTTAGATTCCTCCATAAAATAGAGAAAATATAGAATAAGTTATTTCATAATGATAATAATTAAAAATACTCATTTTTAAATCCACAATCTATTGTATTTGTATTTGACCAATAGGAAAACCAATGCAAGGTTTCTACCTCAAGGTAAGTTGATTTAGTGTTACTCCAATCCTTGAGCAAAAATTTAATTTGCCCAAAAAATTAGTAATGTGTTTCTATATTGAAAAAAAAACATAAACAACAAATATGGCATACATAAATATTGATGCAATTATATTAAATCAAATTGAGACTAGAGTTCCACTATGTTCATAGCTAGGTCATTGCTTTATGTGACTATGATAGTTTAATGTAAGCATAAGGATAATAAAAGACATATTTGAGTTCTCAAGCCATCCATCCTATATTATAGGTTGAGATAAAATTAAAACATCCATGGGAAACTAAACAAGACTACAATGGTTAATAATCATAACTTAGGGTTTTTATCCCATACCTACCAATATCTACCTATCAATTTACAAAGTCATGTAATTGACTTGGGTGCAACAAATTGAATAAATATAATACATTAAATTCCTTTAGACCAAGATTATATAATTTAAATTAAATGATAATTTAAATAGTAACAATATTCAATTCATATAAAAAATTTATCATATTCAATTGAAATATGGAGGATCATAATACATCTTATTTTATAAGAATAGTCAAGCAGATTATAAAAAAATCTGCTAAGCTACAATTTATAATAATATAGTATTCAATACAATACTCAAAGAATGATCCCACACTGAACACATAACTTAAATGACTTGTGTAGATATTCACATAACATGGGCACTAACATAGCTAAATGTCTTTCTAAAATAAAACAAACATAGAAGGTTTGAACAAGAAGACTTCACAAGGTAAACTTGACATCATATAGTTCCATCAATGCATACATTAATTTTAGAGTATAAAATAGAGAATGGTCTATTTTAATGTAATAATACCATAATAATATGCACCACAATATTTCTTTAACCCATAGAGGAATTCAATAAGGGCCTATAAGGAGTCAATATAGACCTAAATGATCAGAAAGATAGGGTTGAATAACAAGAGATCTCTATGTTAAATCAATTTTCTCATTTAGGTCATACTCAACTTCTATTTAGGACTTAATCATAATAGGGCATGTCCCTAAGTCTAGTTATATAGATATCAAGCCAAGGGGAGATAACCACATGTGGGGAATAAATAAAGGATTAATCTTAAACATCATTTATGATTAGGCACAATCAAAACTTTTATGTCATATCAGTATAAAATTCAAGTGGTGAGGCTGATGAGAAACCTTGTAGATAAATTAATCTATAGGTATGGTTCATAAAACTAGTATACCTACCAAGTTATTGGCAATATTATTGAATAAGATTTAGGTTAAACATATAATCACCATAGATATTCCATCTCTACCACATAACATAGTACATATCTAGGCCAACGGGATAGAGGCTTCTACCAATATGGGAAACATAGTATAAGTTACTTGATTTTAGTAACTCAATATAACCTATATGAATAAAATGCATGTCTTACACAAACATGACCATTGAGTTGTAAATATATCTAGTTGATATTTATACCGTAGTATTGTAATATGATACAGATAAAATAGAGAGAATTGAATATAGCTAAATAGAGTAATATAATAGGTTACAAAGTATATAAATACTTTTAATAGATTAGAGAAGAGTATTAAAAGAGTAAATATTGTGGAGGTATAAAGTAAATATATCGATGAAATTGTAAAGGTTGTTCTAATTATATTTATATAAATAAAAAGAGATAGAGTAGAATTATGTGTATAATGTACTGTGAATGAGCACACCTACTTATTTTTATTTTATGAATGAATATAATACTATTTTTAATCAATAATAACATATGTGGTGCATTAGTTATAACTAGAGTTAATTTGAATTGCATAACTATCTCTAACTCAGTTATAAATTTTATGTCAATAAGCATAATTAGCTATAGATCAATAATTTTAATTAAATAGTTCTGTATTAAAATTTTCCAAAAGAGATTAATAAACAAACTAAAGAGATTAAATTATGATCACATAATGCTCAATAAATGTAAATTTGCCTAATGTAAAATAAATACAAGTGAATTAAATTAATAATGACCCTATGTATGAACATTTTCTTGAGAGAAAAAGGCAAGGTCAAGATTCTATTGCATTGGTAAAATCCAACTTAAACACATTAATTTTTCCCCTAAGAAAAATTAATTCTTAACTCAACACCAAAAATGATGGATTCTTAACCAAGTATTATCTTACACAAATTTGGGACTTCAAAAAAATACTTCATCCTATCTTAAATAAAGAAAAAGTAGATAGAATTAAGTCAATAAAATTGGCAAAGTATTCTCTTCTAAAATCTACTACACCTATCTAAGAGTAAAAACTCATATATGTTATAATCATAGACATTTTCCTCAAATAACAATTTTAAATATAATAATTTATAATGTGATACCAAACATCTTCTTTAACTTGCATTATTTATACAACATCCAAGTTATTTAGCCATCCTAAATAGCCTAGGCAAGAAAGATGCAATCTTAACAACTACTCAAGAACACCATAAATACAAAAATAGTTACAACTCATAAAATAATGTTCACCATACTTCAATTAGAAGTATAATTAAATCAAAATAATAAATTTTACCATTCATTCCATGGAGAACTCACAAGGAATCATACTTATATTTTTCAAACCCTTCACACTACCATTAGTGTTTCATTAATATAGTAACAAATCAAAAATAACTAACATTATCCCAAATAATGGGTGAATCATCATATAAGTAAGTTTAATTTTCCAACTAGGATGCCTTCTACTCACAACATGTTCATCTTAACATCTTTATTGTGAGAGTAATAACACAGGGTCTATTAAATATTTCTAAATTGGCTAAGGTCTCTTTATACAATGGACCCAAATTATTCCTAAAAGAAATAATAATCATTTATAATATTAAGTATATATCTCTACCAAGGAATACACATATAAGAGAAAAATGAGATAATCATAAGCAATAATATAGGGCTTACCACCTCTTATTATGAGGATTTCCTTTCAAAATGTCAACTAATAATAATTATAATACTATTATTATTTCTTTTGATTCACCCTTATAATATTTCATTTAAAGTATTGGGGTTATGGTGGCCTAAAAATAATTATGGTAAGTTATCCACCAAATTCCCATAATTATATTGGAGTCATATTATAAATAGAGGATATTAAGGAAATTTTAGCCATAAACCCTTTCCAACTATTATCATATTTACAAAAAACCTCCACGAGGACATACAAAAAAATAAGAATGGAAACTTGTGACATGCCTCTTTGGTATATATATTTGTATAAGTATACCCACTTACATATATATACACATGTATACTATAACTTGAAGGAATGATAATAACTAGAAACTTTACAAATAAAACAACACTCTTAAAATAGGGGTGTAAGGTTTAGAAGATGACACACTCAAGACTATAAAGGCTCCACCTTGTGCCTAAATTATTATCTCTCTTCTTCAAATATTTTCTTATAATAATTATCTATTCCTTAGGCCTCTTTTATACTTAAATATCCCTTAGGTTAAGCAATGGTTCTATTATGTCCATAATGGTTGTAATTACTTAGGTGCCTAGTGCCTACCCAACACCCAAAACTTCCTACTCATTTTTCAAGATTTTTGATACTCCAAACCAAATCCAAGGGTCTATTAGGGCTATAAAAAATATTTTCAATAATCAACAAACCTTTAAAGTTATAGTTACCTTATATACATACCCAAGGTTAATGTGTGGTATAGTTAGAGCCACAAATACTTATTATAATGTTTTCACTTTAGGGGTTATACCTTTCAAAAAGTTATAGTAACATATTTAATATGTATGCAAATTCTAAACAAGAAACTAACACAATCCATGCTCAAATGCCCTTATAACCATGTTCGATCATGCAAAAACAAGTGTTTCATGAGAAATATAATTACATCTTAATGCTAAAACCTTGTGGTAAGTAAACAAGCTCAAGAATTACAATACTCAAATCATCATACTATTTGATCACCACTTCCAAGTTTCTTATACTTACCAATCCATTGTTTAATCATACAATAACTTGAAAAATGATTGGTAAAATGCATATAGTATGTGTATAACCACTTGATTCATCACATTATATACATGTTTTAGTGTCACATTCTGGGGAATATAACACCTATAGAGGCACCATACCCATTCATTCTCCTTGAGCCTCACTGATACTATCTTATTTTTATGATGTCACATTACATATGAGTCTTGCATAATAAATTTATAGGCCCATGTGCCCCACACACATTTTTACATCCTAGCATATTATGATTAGCATTCTTGATACATGCATGAATAAATTTTACACACATTAGTGTTTATAACTTATGCATCACCAACAAAGACATTACACCTAAATATTCCTCATTGGTTATTCACTTACTAAATTTTATGCCAATAACAACATCATTTTTATTACTAAAGTATTCATCCTATGGATCCCCCTATTGCCTTATGGTATCATTATATGTGCCTCTCATATAAGCTTCATTGATTAAATTTATACCTAATTTGTGATTCAAGGGTATAAAACCTTCATATCTTGAGATACATTGCACCAATACAGCACCTTTAGGAGCATGATACCACATCTTTTCTCCATGATATTTATTATGACATATTTTATATAATGGATCATATCACACCCATTCTTTTAGTGAACTTACCTTTATTTTATATTAGGATACATCATTATCTTACACACACCTTAGGACATGCTTGATTTTTTCATAGTATACATCTATTTTTATGTCTTGCTTGCACATATACTTACATTTGAGCATAGCTTCATCCTCATCCCTCAACTACATCAAGATACATTATTTACCTATGTTATCTCATCCTTACATGTGGATGCACACACTTACCAAGCCTTACATGAGTTTTTATCTTATATGATTTTTTCACTGACATGCCATTTTCCCATCTCTCCTACCACATGGCTACATCAAGGCATCATATTTCCCCACATACTATCATCTTCACAAGAGGACAATGCTTTATTTATTTTATGATTAATGTAATCTAAATAATATAAAACTATGAATACTCATATTATATAAAATATAGAATTTACCATATAAATTTGAATGTAAATAAAGGTAGATTGATATGTCACTTCTTATATTTAAATTTGAAAAAAAAGGAGAAGAGGTGGACTGAGCTAAATTTTGATTTCTATTATTCAATGCATTCACCACGGTCCTTGAAAATTTTATATGTATGTTTTATAAATGCTCAAATTAGGAAATAAGATCTTAAAACCTATATAGATGTTGTTAATAAAAATTATACCCTTATGATAACCAGCACTATCCATGTTTTATCATTAATATCCTAATTAGTTTTATAGGCTTATGTTATATCAAATTTCCACACCTACACTTATAGATGACTTATAGGTGTGTGCACCTACACTTATATGTGTGTGCATTCACCCTCAGTCATGTGTGTTGATCCATTTTTTTATTATCCTTCCTTTGAAACCCTAATTTTATTTTAACATTAGAATGACCTTTAAAACTAGTTATAAATATGGGTTGGATAGCCCCAACTACTCCCCACTAAGTGAGTAATTGTTGCCTATGTTACAATACCTTGAAAAGGGCCTAAACTACATGTATTTATCCCACCTACTTGTGTGTGGTCCCATCGTGATCAATCTAATATGAAATGTAATGTTTGGCTTTCAACACTTGACACTATGTGACTTTGACTGATGTAGAGAAATATCAACTTCTATACCAAACTTTTCTTAATTTCTATATACACTTCCTTCTAAAGGTTCACTTACTCTCTCTTCATGCAAAAAAAGTAACATTACTTATCTTTGTTTTGGTTTCCATTAAGGTTTATCTTATTATATGGGTTCCTTAAACCTTCATTGCTTACTCATTAACTCTTAATACTCCTTTATTTTCTTTCACTTTCTGACTTTACAAGACTCTACCTTGTTCTTTCTATCACCATACACTTTTCATGCAATTGGTCCTTGATGCAACTTTAATTTAATGACTCCTTAGTTCATTGGTATATTTCATGGTTTTGACATCTTCACTATACCTTTTATTTGTCCTTTATAACTCCTCACACCATGCACAAACTCTCAGATCAATAATTCTTTCTTTTCCCCAACTCTGCCTATTCTTTTCCACAATCCTACTAGCCTTATTTAGGAGGTATTTTACTTGGTATGGATTTTTAACTTCACAAAATTTAAATCCAAAACTTATTTAAAAAACCCTCTATTTATTTTTGTCTTCTCATGTAATTTAATGCATCAAATCTCTCATTTGGCCTCTTACCTAGCCTTCTTTTATTCTTTGTTTAGGCCTAGTTAGACCTAGTTAAAGCTCACCTACTTAAATATGTACTTTTATGGTCTTTAAAAACCTAAAAACACTTTCATTAGTTATAAAACCTCAATATAATCCAAATCACAAATTTTCAAGAGTTTTGTATAATGAAAACTCATTTTAGAGGCAAAACCCTAATTTTAGGGCTTCATGCACCAGTATAGGGCTGAGGGCCCTAAAAAACATATAACTTAAGTTTTAATAAGTTTTAAATGATATTTACACTTAAAAATATCTTTCTAGCTAATACACAACTTTCCCATTTAGATATCAAGTTCTAAAACCCCATAGATTATTAGCAATCACAAAAACTCAGTCTTGACAACTTTGCATTTCATTAGCAAAAATAGGGTAATCTGGGTATTGTCGTATTTTTAACATCCATAGGTACTAAAAAACCTAAAATAATGTTTTATCGACATTATATGACCAATATATACTCTTTCCAACCTCTCCTTGAATCCCAAATAAGAATCAATGCCAAGATACAGTATGCAAAACTCTATTTTAGATAGATTATATGGGTCAAATGAGTAATATCAAGGATTGCTTGAGACTATAAATTTTTTTAATAATTTATACACTAAAAAATATTATCTCAAATTTATCATTCATTCTCTATTACTAATTCCACATAATACTTAAGTGAGGAAAGGATCCAAAGCTCAAACTCTTTTTTAAATAGAGTTGTAAGTGGGCATTTATTGTTTATTAGTCTTGACTATCTTCATCAAATGATTGTCTTTCACTCAAAGGAAATCACAACCAATATTTATCTAAATTAACTTGTAAATTTAACAATCACTACAATATTTTTTGACACACTATGTTCTATGTCCTACTACTCCCCATGTACAAATTTTGCATAGACCAATATCATGCACATAATTATATATATGTCTACAATATCATTGCACCACATCATATTACATGAATTACATCATAACATATAAATAACTTCATAAAAATAAGCAAAATTAGTATTCACAAAAATTATTCTTCAAGAAATGCCTTTCTTCAGTAATGTCCTTTCATACATTCAATTTGGACTTACATACAGTCCTTCATTCCTCTTAGAGACCTTCCCACTCTTATCTACCCTTGTTTCTCTTCATCCTATCATTATTATGGAATAATAATCATTTTAACACCTTATATATCCTTTCTAAATTAAAATAGACTCCATAAGAACACTTTATAGCCATTTCTTGGAATAAGAAACTTGCATTTGCTTTAAAACCCATATAGGATGATTAAAACATTAGCTACCACATCATTTTTACAAATTGACATAATAAATCCCAAGATAATTAAGGATTTTTATGAATTATACAAGTACAATTACAACATCATTCAAACATTACATAACACCAATACTTGCTTAGACCCACTAGAACACCATCACTCCCTCATTGTAAGCTTGAAAATTCAAATTGGGAAAAGGGTAGGAAAACAAGATTTTGAATTCGAATTTAAACTTCACTTACTACCATGACTCCAAAACACATCCAAGTTCACTTTTTTTTCATTATTAATATTCCCTAGCATCATACTCCCAAGGGGGAGAAAATAACTTGACCTCTATCTTCTTCTTCATTCAAGTGTTCATATAAATGTGTGTACTCCTTGATATCACACCTATGCCTTTGCTTCTTCTTCCATGTGATCCTTTAATTTTTCCTTTTTTTATGATAATATTACTTCTTGTACCTGTAATCATTCTTATTTCTTTTTTTTCTCTCATGTTTTTCTTCAATCTTCGTGGCATTGATCGTGGATTGCCATTTTCTATCAATTTCCTTCTCCAACATTGTTATTGTTGCCTCTTCATCTTCATACCTGATCCACTTCTCATTCTCTTCCTATTTTGACCTTTTAAATGCCTCTTTCTTTTTCTTAATCTTGTCTTCATCATCTTCTACCCTATTTTACTTCATCACAACTACTTCTTTCTTAACTATCCAACCAGCCACCTCCTCAACTTGTATCTTCTCTTCATGGATCATTTCTTTAATCTCATCTTCCTTCACCTATTATTCTCTTCCCTCTAGCACTTCATGTGCTTCATACTTATTATATTAACCAATAAAATCTTCAAATAATCCTATGGTGTCTTGATACAACATATCATCATCCTCTTCAAAATAATTATCAAAAATTACATACATTTCATTGCATGTCATGTCTTTGTCTTCTCCATTATCTTCTATTTGCTTCTCTTAATTTCTCCACTCTTCTCCATCAATTATCTCTCCATATTCAAGGTGAAAAATCACCTCAAATTTAGTTTCATCTATATTCTTGAATGCATCTTCATATTATTTATGGATTGTTGTCCATTCATCTTCTTCATGCCAATCAGGCACTTCACCATCCACTTCTTTACCTACATTCAACCATGATAAATCAAAGTTAGAATAAATTTTTTGAGGATCTATTTCCTCTCTCTCATCCTTTTCCATGTCAAATTGTGTTTCCATCTCCTTTATCTACCCCTCCAAATATTTCATCAACAATTGGTTCTATCTCTCTTGCAACCTTTCCATGAAGCTACACTTAATCCTTTCCCTGATCTTGAATCCACATTACAATCTACATACACTCAAAATATGCAAAAATTATTTCTCCATATTTTTCAATACCTCTTTCATCTCCTTAATCTCTTTTTCCATCATCCTCTATTTATGGCTTTCAAATTCAACCCTATCCTTCACTTTTTTCTCTACTTCTCCCTTCATCTTCATTTTGAGTACCTCACTTGGGTACATTCTCTCTCTTCTCTTAGGGCCTCATTTGTACCACTTATTTGGTTGACACTTGGAACCTTTCTCTCTCTTTTAAACCATAATTGGGCCTTTTAACTCTTGTCCTTTACACTAGGACTATCTACTCTCTCTCAAGCTCTCTTTATGAGCTTGTCTCTCTTGAGCTTGAGCTTGTTAATAGCTCACTTTACTGTAGGGCTGCCACTAAAATACTTATCAGTCATACATTCAATTCAATAAATAAACCACAAACCATACCTTCTATTATTTCAACTTTTTCTTGCAATAAACTCCATGCAACTTACTTCTTTCTTGCTTACCTTCAAATACTTATCAATCATGCAACATGCATTATGAACCATATAGTCATCAATGTCTATACCTGTCTTACCTTCCCATAGCATCAAGATGGATATGGTACCAAATGATGTAGGTCAATATCAAATTCTATACCAAACTATGCTTAATATCTATATACACTTCATTCTAAAGGTTCACTTACTCTCTTTTCATGCAAGAAATTTAACATTACTTGTCTTTGTTGTGTTTTCCATTGAGGTTTATTTGATTATCTGGTTTCCTTCAACCTTCATTTCTTACTCATCAACTCTTACTACTCCTTTCTTTTCTTTTACTTTGTGACTTTACAAAACTTTTCCTTATTCCTTCTATCATCATACACTTTCCATGTAATTAGTCCTTGATTCAACTTGAATTTCATGACTTCTTAGGTCATTGGTCTATTTCATGGTTTTGACACCTTCACTATACCTTTTATTTGTCCTTTATAACTCCTCACACCATGTACAAACTCTTTGATCATCAATTCTTTATTTTCCCCAACTCTACCTATTCCTTTCCATAATCTTACTTTCACTAAATTGAAATATAACACTCATTTCAAATACCCTTTATTTAGTTTTGTCTCCACATCGAATTTCATGCATCAAATCTCTCATCTAGCCTCTTAACTAGCCTCCTTTTGTTCTTTGTTTAGGCTTAGTTAGACCTAGTGAAATCTCATCTACTTAAATCCATACTTCTACGATCTTTAAAAAACCTAAAATAAATTCCATTAGCTATAACACCTCAATATAATCTAAATTACAAATTTCTAAGAGTTTTTAATAATAGAAACTCATTTTAGAGGTAAAACCCTAATTCTAGGGCTTGATGCACCAATACAAGGCTAACGGCCTTCAAAAATATCTAACTTACATTGTAATAGGTTTCAAAACCTCATTCAACTTTTAATATCTCTATCTGGACCATACACAACTTTACCTTTTAGATATCAAGTTCTAAAAACCCATATATTATTAGCAATCACAAAAACTCAGTCTTGATAACTCTGCATTCCATTATCAAAAATAAGGTAATCAAGGTATTGTTATCTATTTAACATCCATAGGTAATCCAAAACCTAAAATAAGATTTTATACACCTTTAATGACCAATATAGAGTCTTTTTAACCTTTCCTTGAATCCCAAACAATAATCAATGCCCAGATATAGTATGCAAAACTCTATTTTAGATGGGCTATATGGGTCTAATGAGTAATATCAAGGATTTCTAGAGACTATAAAAATTGTTAATTATTTATACACTAAATAATATTATCTCCAATTTATCATGAATGTTCTATTTCTAATTCCACACAATACTTAAGTGAGGAAATGATCCAAAGCTCAAACTCTTTTTTAAACAAAGTTGTAAGTGGGCATTTGTTATTTATTATTCTAGACTATCTTCATCAAATAATTGGCTTTCACTCAAAATAAATCACAACAAATATTGATCTAAATCAACTTGTAAATGAAATAATCACTACAATATTTCTTGACACACTATGTTCTTTGTCCTGCTACTCCCCATGTATAAACTTTGCATAGATCAATATCATGCACAAAATTATGTATATGTCTACAATATCATTATACCACATCAGATTTCATGACTTAAATTATAACATATAAATAACTTCATAAACATAAGAAAACATAGTATTCACAAAAATTATTCTTCAATAAATGATTTTCTTCATTAATGTCCTTTCATACATTCAATTTGGACTTACATACAGTCCCTCATTCCTCTTGGTATACCTTCCCACTCTTGTATACCCCTATTTATCTTCCTCCTATCATTCCTACAAACTAATATTCATTCTACCACCTTATATATCCTTTTAACTTCAAATAGACTCTATAACCATTTCTTGGAATAAGAAACTTCCATTTGCTTTAAAACCCACATAGGGTGATTAACACATTAGCTGCGACTTCACTTTTATAACTTGGCATAATACATCCCAAACAAATTAAATACATTTATGTGGTCATACAAGGAAAATTATAGCATCATTCTAACATTACATAACACCAATACTTTCTTAGACCCACTAGAACACTATCACTCCCTCATTATTGTTAGGATCCACTCCTAAGAGCACACTTGATTACCTTTGTATAAGCAACTAAAAATGGAATTAAACCAGAAGTAATAAGTAACTAGAATTCAGAATCAGCAAAGAATATATGATATAAGAAACAATACAATCTGTATTAACACTCTTCCAAAAGGAAATACAATGAATAAATCTCATTCTTCCACACCTCTTAGGTGTACAGTAATTCTCCCTCAAGAGTTCTCTCTCTTAATCAATTACAACCACAACTCAAACACAGAGTTGTTCCCTCCACCAGTTAGTGACAATCAACCCAATGGTTGTTATTGCCTACTACCAGTCCACCAAGTACCACTGAGTACTCCAAGTAGATCTCCTTAATCTTGCACACCTACAGATCTAACTGATCTTACTTACCATTTAGATCTCCCTGATCTTACACACTCTGTAGATCAACTGATCTTACACTTGAAGATCTAATCTTTCTTAGTCCTTAGTCCTTGATTACAATACAACCCATGGGTCTCTTAAATAGATCCCATACAAATAATAATTAGAGTTCCCAATTACAATAATTAGAAATGTAGACTCAAGACTAAAATTAGTCTTTATATGCAAACTAACTGTCCATCTAAAATTAGATCAGTCACACAGAGATGACTGATTTCAGTCTCTGCCTGTTTGGAGATGACCGACATCAGCCAATCCATGACCGATGTCGACAACTTCTGGTCCACCTCTAACTGACATCGATTGGCCTGACTGACGTCGATTATTGTGACACTCAGCAACCTCCTCTGTTTACATAATAGTGAAGCTTTTAGCTCCATAACCTAACAATCTCCCACTTGGAGATAAACAACTACACTATACCTATACATCATCTAATTTTGTTTCCTGGCTTGTATCCCTCTTTAAGTTCAATCTTGAAAACCAACATAAGTTGAATGAGAATTCAACTTCTCCTTTGTTCTCAGATTTGTTAACATTTCTATAGGGTTCTTATCCTTGCTAGCCACTGTGACTGCAATGTATCCTGCCTTTGTAGTAGACAGGGCAACAACCTTCTGCATCTCTGAAATCTAGCTAACCACCGATCCACCAACAGTGAACACATATCCTGTGATGCTTCTCCTATCATCCAAGTAACCTACCATATCCACATCTACATACCCATGTAGAGAAGTGCTTGACCCTGCATAGCATAAATACCTACTGCTGGTCCCTCTCAAATACCTGAGAATCCATTGAACTGCCTTCCAGTGCTTCTTTCCCAAATTGGCCATAAACTTGCTGACAACTCCCACTGCTTGGGTAATAATAGGTCTAGTACATACCATGTACTCAACCTCATCATGTGATTTAGGACACTATTCATAGCTTAACTTGAACTGTCCAACCATAGGTGTGCTAACCGGTTCTGCATCCTGTAAATTGAACCTCTCCACTACTTTATTCACATAATCCTCTGGAGACAAAATCAACCTATGATTTTCCCTGTCTCTAGAAATACTCATGCCAAATATTTCCTTTTCTCCTCCTAAATCCTTCTTGGCACATGTTTGATCTACTTTTACCTTTAGCTCAGTACTTCCCTGCATGTGTGACCCTACAACAAGCATATACACTACATACAATAACAGGATAATGTTGCAACCATTATCCAACTTCATAAAATAAACACAGTGATTACATTGACATTGACTAAAGCCATGCTTTTTCATAAACTTGTCAAACCTATACCACTGTCTTGGAGCTTGCTTAAGACCATATAACCTGGCCTTCTATCTCACCTGTCCATTCTCTCCTTTCTTTAACCTATGAATCCATTCATCTTTCAGTGCTTTCATTTTGGCTGGCAACTCAACCAAATCTCCCATTTAGTTCTTTTCCAAGGAATCAAATTCCTCATTCATGCCATGTTCCCACTGTTTCCTAGATCTTACCTACATTTTCTCTTCAAAACTTCCTAGTTTTCCACCATCAGTGAGCAACAAGTAGTATAAAGAAGGGGAATAATGAAATTGAGGCTTACTTACCCTTTCAGTCCTCCACATGGGCGTTTGAGACTCATTAACAGATTGTTGTCCACCCAAATTTCATTCTGCCAGTGCCTGATGTCGGTCATCTCTCAGTCTACACCTGACTGACATTAATTCCATGTGATCGACCTGATCAATGTCGATTCTTACCTGAATGACGACGTCAATTCCCTGACTGACATCGGTAACTATGTTTTCCTGTGAGTGATGATTTTTACCCGTGAGCTCACTTTGGATCATAACCTTATCCAAATCAACCTTGCCCTACTCAAAATTATTCAACCTCTTAAGCTAATCTCTGTTTATCATCTTCTCCTTGAAAACCAAGGCTTTCTAGTTCTTAAATATGTCAAAAACATCAGATTTCCTCTTTATGCAATAAACCCATACCTTTCTTGTAGCATCATCCATGGAAGAAACATACCACTATGATCCTCCAATAGAAGGTCCCTGAGCTGGTCTCCAAATGCCTGTGTGAACAAGCTCCAACCTGTGCTTCTTCTTTGTTGACCCAGTTGTGAGAAACCTCACTTTCACATATTTCCCAAACATACAGTGCTTACAAAAATCTCAGTCTATCAAATCTGAAAGCATACCTTTTGACTTAAGAACATCCATTCCCTTCTCACTCATGTGACCAAGCCTACAGAGCCACATCTTTGCATCTACAGCTGAAGTAGATAAAATAAAAGGAGAATCAGTAATACAAGTAGATAGATAAAGTGTACCTACTTTCTTACCTCTAGCTAAAACAAATGCACCCTTGGAAACTTTCCAAGATTCCACTGTGAGAATTACTGTGCAACCCTCATCACCCAACTTTCTTGCAGAAATCAAATTCCACTTCAGGATTGGGACATGCATGACATTCTTCAACACCCATGTGTTGCCAGTATGCAACTTCAGCTGCACTTCCCCTTTGCCAACCATTTGACAAGGCTTACCATCCCCTAAATAAATTTTTCCAAAGTCTCCATGGACATAATCATGAAAAAATTTCCTATTTGGGGTTGCATGAAAAGAAGCACCAAAATCTAAAACCCATGATTCTACTTGACTATCTAAAGAAAATATGAGAGCATCCTATGTAACAATACCTTCATCTTTTGCTTCTTCATTACCTTCATGCTGATCTTCTTTCAACCAACAATCTTTCTTTGCATGTCCTTTCTTTCCACAATTCTAGCAGATTATACTGCCATACCTGGATTTGGATCCACTGCCTATCTTTGACCTTGATTTCCCTTGCTTGCTCTTCTCTCTTTGCCATCCCCTACTTTCAACACTTAAAGCATTTCCTGATGTCTCCCTTATGCTTTTCCTATGAATTTCTTCATTCAAGATTACACTAACAACATCATCAACTTTCAAGATATTTGAAGTAGATGCAGTATTACTTACTACCATTACCAAGCTATCCCAACTTTCAGGTAAAGATCATAAGATTAAGAGAGCCTTAATTTCATCATCAAAAACTATTTTGATTGAATTTAACTGGTTTACCAAACCATGGAAATCACTAAGATGACTATATACCGATCCACCTTCCAGCATTTGCAAATTAAATAATTACTTCATAAGAAATACTTTAATTAAAGCTAAGGGTTTTTCATATAAATTTGCCAAAGATTCCATTAACTCTATCGTTGTCCTTGCTTGAGATAAGTTGGAAACCACAGAAGCTGCCAATGTCAGCCTTATAGCTCCTAGAGCCTTTCTATCAAGAACCTTCCATTCTTCATCTAGCATACATGTGGGCTTACTTGAAACCCCACCCAACGGTAAGTATAGATCTTTCTGATACAGATAATCCTCTATCTGCATCCTCCATAATTGATAATTATTACCATTAAATTTCTCCATTCTTAGCATACTTTCTTTTGCCATTGCTTTATTCCCACTCAAATAGAAACCCTTGTGAGTGACCTATAATCAACAAACACTTAACATGCTCTGACCACTTGTTAGTGTACCTAACCAAGCTCTGATAACAATTTTTAGGATCCACTCCTAAGAACACACTTGATTACCTTTTTACAAGCAACTAAACATGAAATTAAACTAGAAGTAATAAGTAACTAGAATTTAGAATCATCAAAGAATATATGATATGAGAAACAATACAATTTGTATTAACACTCTTCCAAAAGGAAATACAATGAATAAATATCACTCTTCCACACCTCTTGGGTGTATAGTAATTCTCCCTCAAGAGTTTTCTCTCTCAATCAATTACAACCACAACTCAAACACAGAGTTGTTCCCTCCACCAATTAGTGACAATCAACCCAATGGTTGTTGTTGCCTACTACCAGTCCACCAAGTACCACCAAGTACTCCAAGTAGATCTCCTTGATCTTGCACACCTACAGATCTAACTGATCTTACTTACCATGTAGATCTCCCTGATCTTACACACCCTGCAGATCAACTGATCTTACACTTGAAGATCTAATCTTTCTTAGTCCTTAGTCCTTGATTACAATACAGCCCATGGGTCTCTTGAATAGATCCCATACAAAAAATAATTAGACTTCCCAATTACAATAATTAGAAACGTAGACTCAAGACTAAAATTAGTCTTTACATGCAAACTGACTGTCCGTCTAAAATTAGACCAGTCACACATAGACAACCGACATTAGTCTCTGCCTGTCTAGAGATGACTGATGTCAGCCAATCCATGACCGATGTTGGCAGCTTCCAGTCTACCTCTGACCGACGTTGATTGGCTTGACTGATGTTGGTTACTATGACACTCAGCAACCTCCTCCATTTGCATAACAGTGAAGCTTTTAGCTCCATAACCTAACAATTATAAGCTCAAAAATTCAAATTAAAAAAAAGGTGGGAAAACAAGATTTTGAATTCTAAATCAAACTTTACTTACTACCATGAATCCAAAAAACATCTAGGTTCACCTTTTTGGCATTCTTAAGATGCCCCTGCATCATAATCCCAAGGGGTAGAAAATACTTGACCTCTATCTTCTTCTTCATTCAAGTGTTCATACAAATGTGTGTGTTCCTTGTTATTACACCTATGCCTTTGCTTCTTCTTCCATGTGATCCTTTGATTTTACTTTTATTTATAATCATACTTTTTCTTGTGCCTATAATAATTCTTATTTCTTTGTTTTCTCTCGTGCTTATCTTTAATCTTCATGGCATTGATTAGATTTTAATTCTCTATCAATTTCCTTCTCCAACATTTTTATTGTTGCCTCTTCATATTCATACCTGATCCACTTCTCACTCTCTTCCTCTTTTGACCTTTTCAAGGCCTCTTGCTTGTTATTAATCTTGTATTCATCATCTTCTACCCTACTATCCTTCATCATAACTACTTCTTCTTTCTTGATTGTCCCACCAGCTACCTCCTTAACTTGCATCTTCTCTTCATGGATCATTTCTTCAATCTCATCTTCCATCACCTACTTTTGTCTTTCCTCTATCACTTTATGTTCTTAATGCTTCTTCACTAAACCAATAAACTCTTCAAACAATCTTATGGTGTCTTGATACAACACATCATCATCCTCTTCAAAATATTCATCAAAAACCACATGCATTTCATTACCTATCATGTCTTTATCTTCTCCATTATCTGTTATTTGATTCTCTTCATTTCTCCACTCTTCTCAATCAATTATCTCTCTATATTTAGGGTGATAAATCACCCCACATTTAACTGCACTTATATTCTTTAATTCATTATCTTCATCTTCTTTATGCCAATCAGGCACTTCACCATCCACTTCTTTACCTACATTCAACCATGACAAATCAAAGTTAGAATAAAATTTTTGGGACTCTATTACCTCTCTCTCATCCTTTTTAATGGCAAATTGTGTTTTCATCTCCTTTAGTTTCCCCTCCAAATATTCCATCAACCATTGGTTCTATCTCTCTTGTAACCTTTCCATGAAGCTGCACTTAATCCTTTTCATGATCTTGATTCCACATTACAATCTACATACACTCCATCTATGCAATAATTATTTCTTCATCTTTTCCAATGCCTCTTTCATCTCCTTAATCTCTTTTTCCATTATCCTGTCTTTATGGCTTTCAAATTCAACCCCATTCTTCACTTTTATCTATATTTATCCCTTCAACTTCATTTTGAGTACCTGACTTTGGTACTTCTTTCTTCTCTTTGGCCTCACTTGGACCACTTCTTTGGTTCACACCTAGAACCTTTCTATCTATTTTAGACCACACTTGGGCCTTCCAACTCTTGTCCTTTGCATTAGAATTGTCCTCTCTCTCAAGCTACCTTTATGAGTTTGTCTCTCTCTCTCTCTTGAGCTTGTTAATATCTCACTTTACTATAGGGATACCACCACAATACTTATCAGTCATACATTCAATTCAATAAATAAACCATAAACCATACCTTCTACTATCTCAACTTTGTCATGTAATAAACTCCATGAAACTTGCTTCCTTCTTTTTTTACCTACAAATACCTATCAATCATGCAACATGAATTATGAACCATATAGTCATCAATGTCTATACCTATCTTACTTTCTCAGACCATTAAGATGGCTCTAATACCAAATGATATATAAAAATATCAAATTCTATACCAAACTCTGCTAAATCTCTATATACACTTCCTTCTAAAGGTTCACTTACTCTCTCTTCATGTAAGAAATTTAACATTACTTATTTTTATTATGGTTTCCATTCAGGTTTATCTTATTATATGGGTTCCTTCAACCTTCATTTCTTACTCATCAACTCTTATTGCTCCTTTCTTTTCTTTCACTTTTTGACTTTACAAAACTTTACCTTATTTCTTATATCACCATACACTTTCCATTTAATTGGTCCTTGATGTAACTTGCATTTAATGACTCCTTAAGTCATTAGTCTATTTCATGGTTTTGACACCTTCACTATACCTTTTATTGGTCCATTAAAACTCTTCACACCACATACAAACTCTGTGATCATCAATTCTTTCTTTTCCCTAACTCTGCCTATTTCTTTACATAGTCCTACCTTCACCAAATTTAAATCCAACACTTATTTCAAATACCCTCTATATATTTTTATCTCCTCATGCAATTTCATGCATCAAATCTCTCGCCTAGCCTCTTAACTATCTTATTCCCTGCTTAGGCCTATTTAGACTTAGTTAAAGCTCACCTAATTAAATCCATACTTATGCAGTCTTTAAAAAACCTGAAACCACTTCCATTAGTTAAAAAACCTCAATATAATCCAAATTAAAAAAATTCAAGAGTTTTGAATGGTGGAAATTCATTTTAGAGGCAAAATCCTAATTTTAGGGCTTCATGCACTAGGACAAGGTTGAGGGCCTTAAAAATAGATAACTTACATTGTATTAGGCTTCAAAACCTCATTCTACTTGTAATATCTCTATCTATACCATACACAACAATCTATTTTAGATATCAAGTTCTAAAAAACCATAGATTATTAGTAATCACAAGAACTTAGTCTTGACAACTCTACATTCCATTAGGAGAAACAAATTAATTAGGGTATTATTGTATATTTAACATCTATAGGTACTCCAAAACCTAAAATAAGGTTCTATCCACCTTTTATTAATAATATAAACTCTTTCCAACCTCTCATTTAATCTCAAACAAGAATCAATGCCAAGATACAGTATGCAGAACTCTATTTTAGATGGACTGTATGGGTTTAATGAGTAATATCAAAAATTGACTAAGACCATAACAAATGTTAATAAATATATACATTAAACAAGATTATCTCCAATTTCTCATACATTCTCTATTCCTAATTCCACACATTACTTAAGTTAAGAAAGGATCCAAAGCTCAAACTATTTTTTAAATAAAGTTGTAAGTGGTCATTTACTATTTATTAGTCTTGATTATCTTCATCAAATAATTGGATTTCACTCAAAATAACTCACAACCAATATTTATTTAAATTAAATTGTAAATGAAATAATCACTACAATATTTCTTGACACACTATGTTCTCTGTCCTGCTACTCCCCATATACAAACTTTGCATAGACCAATATCATGCACATAATTATGTATATGTCTACAATTTCATTGCACCACATCAGATTGGATGACTTACATTATAACATCTAAATAACTTCATAAACATAATTAGACATAATATTCAAAAAAAATATTCTTCAATAAATGCCTTTCTTCATTAATGTCCTTTCACACATTCAATTTGGACTTACATGCGGTCCTTCATTCCTCTTGGTAGACCTTCCCACTCTTGTCTTCCCTTATTTCTTTTCCTCCTATCATTCCTATGGACTAATACTCATTATAACACCTTATATATCATTTCTAACATTAAATAGATTCCATAACAAGACTCTATAACCATTTCTTGGAACAAGAAACTTCCATTTGCTTTAAAACCCACATAGGGTGATTAACACATTAGCTACCACTTCACTTTTACAAATTGACATAATACATTCCAAACCAATTAAATAACTTTATGAGGTCATACAAATACAAATACAACATCATTCCAAAATTTCATAACACTAATACTTGCTTAGACCCATTAGAACACTATCATTCCCTCGTTGTAAGCTTGAAAATTCAAATTGGAAAAAGGGCGAGAAAATAAGCTTTTGAATTATAATTCAAAATTCACTTACTACCATGACTCCAAAACACATCCAAGTTCATTTTTTTAAAATTCTTAAGATTCCCCTACATTATTTACCTACATATATATGTATACTTGGTTCTAGGGATCCTCATTTATAAAAAAATTAGATTTGTATTCCTTTATGATAATGTCTCAAGAGAGTGTTAATGGATCTCTTAATGTAATTGAAAAGTAGTGACTATCTTAGTAAGAAATTATGACCTTATATTGATTTTTATTTATAACTAACTTTGATATTTCCCACTATGATTGACCCTTTAAACATGTCTAGGCTGACCAAATAGAGACTTACCAATTATAAAAGTAGATAATGAGTGTTTTTAAGCACTACCAATAGAGGTATATACTTGTGGAAAACCATAACTATCTAACTATTACTAGTATTATCTTGGGATTTAAAATTAGTGCTATGTAATATTCAAATAATATGTTTATGAATATGGAGTGTTCTTGCATAGACTAGGGTGGTCTTAAATATGTTTATTGGTAAATTAGATTGTTAAAGACAACAAGTGGGTAGATAGATAAGGGAAACTATGCACAAGATTCAAATGTGTATGCACAAATCCAAGTATGTCAAAGTGTGTCAAATTTTATATTTCCAAGTGCATATTACCAAATTTATTTATATAAAATTTTCCCTTTTTAGTTTAATATTGAAAATGCTAGATTAAAAGGATAAAATAATAAATTTGTACTTGTGATTAATCACACTTGATGTTTACATGTGTGCTCAAAACATCTCACTTTCTCCATGCAAAACATGTAATAAAACATGTATAGATCAATGTCCAGCCATGATATAAAATTTTAAATAATCTAGATCATTGAATTACTTAAAATTTAAATTTCAAGGAATGAATACACTTGAGAGTACGTGAACCAAGATGCCACTTTTTAAACTCATTTAGAGAATTTCATTGGGTGATTATTCCCCAAGGAGATGCAACCAATAAATACATGAGTTTAAGATTATAATGCCTCAACTCGCATTGGATAAGGAAAAGTGTTATAAGTTCAATGCCACATAAAATCAGAACTTCACTACTCTAAATATGAGCATAACTCTTTTGTGTAACCTCAAACCAGGTTTATATGCAAATATAGAACTCCAAAAGAATTTTTTATGCAAATATAGAAACCTAAAATAGATTTGTATATAAATTGAAACTCTAAATCAACCGTTGTAGATGTATTCTAGATTTAAATTTCTTATGTAGTACCATCATTCCCCATATATACTCAATATAGAAATAAAAAATATTTTACATGAATAAAATTCATGCTCCAAAATTGATTTATCTATACCTTAGAGTAATATATAATTCCATTATCTATTTTTCAATCTATTTAATGTGATAAATTTGATAAAATTTTCTCAATCTGACACATATAATTTGTCTCAAAATGTCATATAAGATTCCAACTATTACTCAAAATCCTTTAGAATGCCCCGTATATGCTTTGAATATGCCTCAATCTACTCAATCTTTCCCATTTAAATCACATAATCTGACCTAAATTATTAACTATATATTTTTCATGGCTTAAATTTCTAAGACAAGCCCATTATATGCTCCCATTTTGATATGAGGGATGATTCTTGCAAATCACTCATCTCAAAGGAAAAAATTATCTACACCTTGTGTTATATATAAAAACTTAATCATGTAAAGTATGTATATAAACATGATACAATATTTCACCATATAAATGTTTGATCCTTTAAGGATGCATTAAACATGTAATCCAAGATAATGGGAATACAAATGTCATGTCAAGTAGATAACAAATTGGGCACATAATAATAAAAATCATAGTAGATGAATTATATATATATATATATATATAATGGAATCTCACACAATACAATTATGTGTGATAGAAATCATAGTACCAAGCTTATCAAGAGTCATATATGTATCCACACACACACACATTTACACATAATATAATGATCATGAAGCACACAAATACTTAATACATGACACACATTCAATCAAATCTAACCTAACATGAATATGACATGTCCATGACATGAACTAAATGATTCTCTTACACAAATGACAGACAATGTGGTAAGACACAATCAATGCACTCATAGAATCACACAATATTATGTTAAGCACAAAATATACTAAGAGGGGGGGTGAATCAGTATATCATATATCTTATAAAACTTTCCCTTAATCAAATTCCACTTAATAAAATATTCAATATATGCAATAAAACTAAAATAATAAACACCAAACAAGAGAGAGACACCAGATATAACGTGGAAACCCAATGTGGGAAAAACCACAGAGAATAATCTCAAGTATATGAATAAGCACCAATCCAAACAAATTCACAAGCACCAACTTGTAGGAGCACTAACCCCTTTGTTGAGCACTAACCCAACAACTATTCATGAGCACCAACCCATAGGAGCACCAACCCCTTTGCCGAGCACCAACCCAGCAACAATTTGTGAGCACCAACCCCTTTGTGTAAACCACACAACTATCTCTCAATGTTGCTATCTCAATAAATGATAGTTCATTACAACATATCTTTCCTCTCTCTCACCTTTGCTCTTCTAATCCAGATATAACAAATACAAATCATATTCATCTCTCACAAATGCTCTTCTAAGCTAGATAATACAATATCAAATCAACCTCTATTTATCATATTATAAATGGCTTCTCAAGCCTTTATTTATAGCTTTCCAAATGACCTTTGGCCTTCCCCCTTTGTGACCCTTCAATCCTCATGGAAAATGGTGCCAAACTTGTATGACCCTTCATATCCTTGCCTTTGAAAAGTCATGTGGTGACCCTTCATGAGCAAAAATGTCCTTCCCTCTTTAGTCTTTACTTTTGTGACTTTTCATATTCCTCAAAGTGTCCCTTCATGAGAAATTGCACCCTTCTTCTTTTGTCTTCACTTGGTGACTCTTGAAATTCCCCAAGATGACTCTTCATGGGAAAATGTGTCCCATCCTTTTTTCTTTACCCCATGACTCTTTGACTTCTCCATGGGCCCTTCTTTTGTCTCATATGCAACCAAAAATATATTCATTAATATTAAATAAATATTAACTCACATTAGCCAAGATATATCAATTATAAATATCATTAAAAACAATGGGGCCTTTATCACCAAAAATGTTAGACCTTTGACATCAATGACAATATTTCCAAAAATCTCCCCCTTTGTCATTGATGGCAACCTCAATCCTGAAAGTGCCACATCTTGTCACCTGCACATACTGTCATCTAAAAACATACAGTAACTCCCCCTTATTGTAGCAACATGTACCTATTCCATGTACCTAATTTTTCACCTATACCTATTATTCTCCCCCTTTGACATCAATTGCAAAGGGCCTACCTAGATCTAACACTTAGCTCCCCCTCAACTGATGCTGAACCTCAATGGTAGGAAGTAAATGGAATTACTCCCAACTTCTCTTGCAGATACTCAAATGTGTCTTTTGGTAGTGTCTTTGTGAAAATATCTACAATCTACTCTATAGTATTAATATATTCCATCTTAACTTATTGATCTACAACCTGCTCTCTCAAGAAGTGATATCTAATGGGAATATGTTTTGTTCTTGAATGCATTATTGGATTTTTCAAAATATTTATAACACTTGTGTTATCACAAAAAATGGAAATAGGTTCATCATACTTTACCTTGATATCTTCCAAAGTTTTCTTCATCAAAATCACTTGAGTATAGCACAATACTGCTACAATATATTCTACTTCAGCTATAGAAAGTGATACTGAGTTCTGCTTCTTGCTTAGCCATGATACTAAGCTATCACCAAGGAAGAAAGCTCCTCCACTTGTACTCTTTTTGTCATCTAAGCACCTTGACCAATCTAAATCTGTATAAGTAATTAAAGTGAAATCTTTACCTGTGAGATACCATAATCCATAATTCAATGTCCCCTTAATATATCTGAATATTCTTTTCACCAACTGAACATGACTATGTCTTGGAGATGATTGATATTTTGCAACCATACCTACTACATGCATGATGTCTAGTCTCGATGCTGTCAAATATAAAAGACTACCAATCATAGATCTATACAAAGATTGATTTGTAATAGGTGAATCTTCACCCTTGCTCACCTTATTTCCTATACACATAGGTGTGCCAACTAGTGCACAATCCTCAAAACCAAACTTCTTCAACATTTCCTTGGCATATTTACTTTGAGATATGAAAATTCCTTTATTTGATTGAAATATTTGCAACTATAATAAAAATGATAATTCTCCAAGCATAGACATCTCAAATTCTTTTTGCATTCTATCAAAAAATTATTTTGTCATCTTTTCAATATTTCCTCCCAAAATGATATCATCAACATATACCACAACAATCAATTGATGCTCACCTTTTGTTTTGATGTAAACATTACTATCAGTAAATCCTCTCTTGAATCCTTGATCTTGGAGGTACTTATCAAGTCTTGCATACCAAGCTCTGTGAGCTTGTTTTAATCCATACAATGCTTTCTTCAATCTGCATACATGGTTACTAATATTTGAGAGAATAAACCCCTTAGGCAACTCAATGTAGACATCTTCTTCAAGATTCCCATTTAGGAAGGTAGATTTGACATCCATCTGAAACACTTTGAAATTTTAAATACTGCATATGCAGGAAACATTCTAATAGCCTCTAACCTAACCACTGGTGCAAAAGTTTCTTCAAAATCTATTCCCTCAATCTGAGTATATCCTTTACATAGTAATCTTGCTTTATTTCTGGTCACTTCTCCATTTTCATTCAACTTATTTCTATAAACCCATTTTATTCCTATCACATTGTGATCTTTTGGTCTAGGCACTAATTCCCAAGTGTTATTCTTTTCTATTTGATCTAATTCTTCATCCATATCCTTAACCCAATGCTCATCATGTCTAGCTTCTGAAAAATTTCTAGGCTGAATTTTAGATAACAAAGATAAATTAACTTGTTCAGATTCACTTACCATCATTCTTCTGGTGTGAATTCCTTCTTTTATATCCTCGATGATGTCACTTTCATTATGACTTTTCTAAATGTATTTGGATGGAGTCTTGGTGCCATTTTGCTCCTCCTTTTCCTCATCTTCATCTGATTCTTCAAAGCCTTCCTCTTCAATGATTTTAGGAATGTCTACTGGATCACTGATTCTTTATGTTCCATCTTCTTCTATCCTGACACTTGCACTTTCAACAATTTTCTTGGTTCTTTTGTTATAGCATTTATAAGCTTTACTTTTGCAAGAATAACCAAGAAATATATCTTCATCTACTCTAGATTCAAACTTACCAAGTTTTTCATTGGTTCTCCTTATGAAGCATTTGCTACCGAAAACTCTGAAATAATCAACTATTACTGGTTTGTCTTTCCATAGCTCATAAGGAGTCTTGTCACTGTTGACTCTTAATAAAGCTCTATTCTAAATATGCACTATTGTACCAACTACCTCTCTCCAATATTTATTTGCTATCTTGGATTCATTTAGCATTGTCCTCACCATCTCTTAGACTGTTCTATTTTTTCGTTCAACTACTCCATTTTGTTGTGGAGTTCTGGCTGCTGAATACTATCTCTTTATTTCATAATCTTCACAAAACTCAATAAATTGATTTGACATGAATTCTCCTCCTCGTTCTGATCTTAGACACTTAATCTTTAGATTAGTTTCATTTTCAACTAATGCTTTGAATGATTTGAACTGTCTAAAAGCTTCAAAAATTTTATTTAAAAACATTATCCAAGTCATACATGAAAAATCATCAATAAGCAACATGAAATATTTATCACCTTGAGTACATTGAGTCCTCATAGGTCCACATAGATTAGTGTGAACAAGCTCTAGCATCTAAGTAGTCGATTACTCTTTTGTTTTGAACCACCTTTTAGCCTGCTTCCCATGCTGACAAGGTCCACAAAGTGTGTTAGATGGATTTGTGATATTTGGAAGATTCTTGACTGCTTGCTTTTTTTAGATTTTGACAAGATTGTAAAAATCTATGTGCCCCATTCTCCTGTGCCATAACCAAATTTCTTCAATCTGACTCAAACAACATTTTTGACTTTTGATGTCTGATAGCATATATAAGTTATTACCTAATCTCTGAGCTTCTGCAACCAATACATCTAAATATTTTCTTCTAATTTCACAACCTTCTACATAAAACTTTAGTGTGTACTCCTGATCACACATTTGACTTACACTCAAAATATTATGCTTAAGACCTTCTACATATAAAACATTTTTAGTTTTAGTTCTACCATTATCTAAACTTAGTGTACCTTTTCTGGCAATTCTGGCAATAGTATTGTCCCCAAATTTCACTATACCACCATTGATCTTATTCAAGGTTATGAAATTGATCTTCTCTCTTGTCATGTGCCTTGAACATCCACTATCAATAAACCATGGATTTTCTTCATTTCTTGCATGCAAAGTTGTCTGGACCAACATAGAACCTTCAAGTTGTTTCTTCTACCATTTATAAACCTTTTTCTTGATGAATGGAGCCCTGAAACTCTGGTCTTTCTTGACTGACTCGAACACACTTCTACAATACCAAGATATGTGTCCAAAGTTGTTACACTTATAAAAAATTATGGTCTCTTCATCAAAGCTTGATAGAGGAGCAAAAGAGTTATAGCTTCTGTTTGATTCTACATGACCTTCCTTTTCCTTATTTTTGAGATTGTTAGCTCTTTTTCTACATTCTAATTTCTTATGACCATATCCATTACAATAAAAATAGTAACCATAAAAATAGGACCTATTTGTGAATCTCTTACCTAATTGTCTTTTATAGCTTTGTTCCTTCTAGCCTTCTTTATCCTCTGTATTCTTCACTTCTTCCCTTCTTGTTTCCTCATTTGTAAGAGCTTCAACATAGCTCTTCTTCTTTTCAAAACTGATACCTATCTTATCTGATATTGCCTTTTGGCTTTCTAATATCTTATTCAGCATATTAGTGCTATTCTCAAATTTTAAATCATTAACTATTTTATTATTAACCGCTTTCTCAATCTCTTCTTTTAAAGGTGCAATTTCAGTAACATACCTTTCACATTCTTTTCTTTCTATTTCCAACTGTGCCATTAGATCTTCTTCATTCTTATTGGCTTCTTCAAAGTGTGCATGTAGATCTTCAATTATCTCCTTTGAATCCTCTTCATTTTTCTTGATTTGGTGCTTCAATCTTTGATTTTTATTTTCAACAACTTTCAACTCTTCTAAGGCACACATGATTTCTCCTTCCATATTTACTTCAGCTTCATCCTCTTCTTATTCTTGATCATCTATTCTTTTGCTTGTAGAATCACCTTTAGGTATGGCCATCTTGTGATTTCTTGATCTACCTTCAAGCTGTAAAACTTTTTCAAAAAGGAACTTGCTCTAATACCAATTGTTAAGCATGGAATATACTGAGAGGGGGGGAGGTGAATTAGTATATCATATATCTTATAAAACTTTCCCTTAATCAAACATTCAAGATATGCAATAAAACTAAAACAATAAACACCACACAAGAGAGACACACCAGATATAACATGGAAACCTAATGTGGGAAAAACCACAAAGAACAATCTCAAGTATATGAATGAGCAATAACCCAAACAATATTCACAAGCACCAACTTACAGGAGCACTAACCCCTTTGTTGAGCACCAACCCAGCAACTATTTGTGAGCACCAACCCCTTTACCGAGCACCAACCTAGCAATAATTCATGAGCACCAACCCAAAGGAGCACCAACCCCTTTGTGTAAACCACACAACTATATCTCAATGTTGCTATCTCAACAAATGATAGTTCATTACAACATCTTTTTCCTCTCTCTCACCTTTGCTCTTCTAAGCTAGCTATAACAAATACAAATCATATTCATCTCTCACAAATGCTCTTCTAAGCTAGATAATACAATATCAAATCAACCTCTATTTATCATATTACAAATGGCTTCTCAAGCCTTTATTTATATCTTTCCAAATGACCTTTGGCCTTCCCCCTTTGTGACCCTTCAATCCTCATGGAAAATGGTGCCAAACTTGTATGACCCTTCATATCCTTGCCTTTGAAAATTCATGTGGTGACCCTTCATGAGCAAAAACGTGCTTCCCTCTTTTGTCTTTACTTTCGTGACTTTTCATATTCCTCAAAGTTTTCCTTCATGATAAATTGCACCCTTCCTCTTTTTTCTTCACTTGGTGACTCTTGGAATTCCCCAAGATGACTCTTCATGGGAAAATGCATCCCATCCTTCTTTTATCTTTACCCCGTGACTCTTTGACTTCTCCATGGGCCCTTCTTTTGTCTCATATGCAACCAAAAATATATTCATTAATATTAAATAAATATTAACTCACATTAGCCAAGATATATCAATTACAAATATCATTAAATGTAATGGGGCCTTTATCACCAAAAATGCTAGACCTTTGACATCAATGACAATGTTTCCAACATATTGCATGTAACAATTATTACACAATATAATAATAATCAATATCAATCATGCATGGAGTAATAAATGTTAGTCAACATAATTAATCAATATTATTTTATATAATGCCAAAACATAATATCTATAGGAAATAACACTCTAGAAAATATATGCGAGAACAAGTAATCTGTAAAAGTCTATTGTGATCAATGGATCAGTGTAGAAACATATAACATGGGTAAGTGTGAAAAGATGACCCATTTTTAGGCATCCCTCAAATTTAGAAAGGTATCCCCTATGTTTAAATAATTTCATACATATGTATGTCTATGTATCATATGTAACTTGTAAGTCCTACATCCCACTCATGTATACCATGAAAATCATGTGCATAGAAAAAAGATATGTAATTCACCATGTATATGGTAAATAACATCAATCAATCATATAAAATATAAAATCATGCCATGAATAGGTCTTAGTTTTTTATTTTTAGAATTTTTTTTCTTGTATTTTTGTATTTTTTTATTTTTTTAATTTTCATAGTCATATGCTCACATCTAAAGGATGCCTAAATACATATGCAAGATCTAGTGATAGAGTGTTTATCTATAGATATAGAATCATATCAAATGTTTTCATGTTATGATAATTATATTCACCATACCTAGGTATGTATATCATCTTTATCTTTGCATTTTGAAGGTGTTTATGCATAACCATTTCATTACTATCAACATTATGTTAAGGGTGGAGTATCATCTTAAGTGATGATACTTCACTTTTTTTTTTTAAATTATCTTTTGGTGCTCATCCATTATTTCAAGATTAATTTTTATTAAATTATCTTTAAACATGAATGTAATACTCAATATGACGGACATCAATAGTATTTTTTATATATTAAAACCACTATTGTCCAAGTGTAGCATGAAAGTATTCCCTTGTGTGCATCATAAATATCAATGTGTCCACAAACTTTTCCCCCATCTTCTTCATCAACTTGAAATTTTTAATGATATTCACCCTCAATGAATACTTGAATATTCAATGGCATGGACACTTGTAGACTATACATGTTGATCCCTATATTGGGTCTTATTGTAAATTAACAATGGTGCATCTATGTTAAGTAGATTTTTTAGTACTTGTCTTATCATGACAACACCTTCATCCTCGAACACATTAATATTTATTATAACACTTCATAATAATCTATTCCATCTCTAATTATTCTATGATAACTTTAAGTGACTTCCTTTCTTGATGTGATAATCGAGTCACAAATTGATGTCTAGTGAAAGGTAAAAGTCAAGTAACATTTTTAATATAATTATTAGTTTATATTGTACATTAGTACTATAAATTTTGTATCATGGTATGTGTAATATTTTTTATCCATGAATTATATGTTATTGACTAAATTTTTCAAGATCATTAGATATCCATCATTTATACATTATGTGATATTTAGTGCCTCTATTTTAGTTTATTTTCCTCATTTCTTAATTTTGAAAGTAAATAAAAGAAATCTAGTGATTAGGGTGTATAGAAGAATACCTAGTAAATTGTGTGCATGAATCTAGATGAAGGTGGGAACTCCTTTTTAGATAAGAAGGATAACCTACAAGTATCATAGATAATTGAAAGGCATTGGTTAAATGGTTGATTGAGTGGACTTCCTAGCGTGTGCTAGATCCAAGAAGCACAATGCCTGCTAGGAGGTTGTCAAACCACTTTTATAATAATCAAGTCTAAAATGATAAAAGATGATATTTGCATCAAATGATAAGAAAGTAAATGTGTGCTATAAAGTAAGTGATAACTTACTTATTTAATAAAATGATCAAATTTATATGCTAAAATGGTCAGGGTTTGGTTCAAAAAATTAAAAAAGGTCCTGTGATCAGAGGGAAGTATAGAAAGTAGAGATTGATTTAAGGAAAAAAGGTGAGAAATGCTTTCTAGAAAATATCAATAGTTAGGAGAATTTTTAGTGGTTGAGGTAAACCATCAGTGGTTGGGAAAATTGTTAGTGGTTGTCTGTGTAAATCTGGAGGTGAATAAATCAAAAACTATAGATTGGGGATTTGGGAAAATAGAGGTGGATACGAGGATATAAAGTGGATAATGGGGTACAGGTGGACTACGTAAGGTAATGGTACTAAAAATAGATAAATCAAATAACACAAGTGCAAAATACCTATAACAAAGTGGAATAAGTTTGGAGTCATGTGGCTAGAGTGATGGTGCTTTGAGCCTTTCAGAGTAATTTTGATAGAGTTTTGGATCTTGAGTGATTATACTCACTCATTGATATGGATGTTGAATACCTATAAGAAAGATTTAATACTTGATAACTGATAATTGATGATCCCTTTCTCTTGTTCTTCTACTTCTTTTATAGGTAGAAGTTACTAAATGGGATGAAGGAAGTTTCTAATTTGATCAGGGTAAAGTTTCCTATTTTCACATCTTTAAAATCTTTGTTTTAAAGATAAGTTTCTATTTGGGAAGTTTCCAATCTTGCATAATGAGTTGGACATGCTTTAAAGTTAGTTAAAGTAGAAAAGGGGACCTAATCATTGATGGTTACCCTAACCATCAGTAGTCTTAGGTATAAGGAAAAATTGGTAAAAAAGGGTGAATTAAAATGTTTGGGAACATTAGGGTTATTAATGAGACTAGTTATCATTTTGATGTTAAGATGACATTGAAAAACTATCATGTACTATTTTTAAGTTTCTACATTTTGTCCCTTTTACTTTATAGCTTTGGGAAAGCTATAGAACAAAAATAAGAAGTTGGTCAAGGTTTGGGTATGGTGTCCTTGAGTCATGAGAGGAGGTATCCCCCTCAAACTGGGAAATAATTGAAGTGTAAGTGAAAGCAAGTCACAATTTGATAGGTAAAACAAGGTGGTTGAGTTGTTTGTAGAGATGTGAAATCACATACAAAAAGTTACAAAGAGTGATATCAATATCACACAATGACTAAATTTTCCAAAGTTTTGAAATAAAATTGGGTTCTAGAAAGATAAGAGAGGGTAACTGGTCCATAGCATTGGTCATGGCTGATCAGGTTATGCCTATGAAGCTATCTAGGTAAAGTTAGGTAGGTTATAGGTATATATCTGAGGAAGTGCTCTCATAAAATAACTGAAGTGGTCAGGTCATGCATGAGGCGGTACACGTATCGAATGGGTAACTTGGAAAAATTGGTTAACATAATCAAATAGTAGTGTAAAGGTGGTGCAAAATATGTGAAATATCTGGTAAAACTAACCAACATTGAAGAAGAATAATTAGGATGGAGAGGTGGTTGAGATAAATCTAACTACATAAGGTGAGTGGATGTTGCCTACATAGTTCCCTGGACACCAACATCCAAGAATAACTTCAGGACAAATGTAGTTTTAGGTAGAAGGTAGGGCGAAAAGAAAAATGGCTTAATTGGGAAAGCAAAAGGAAAAGGATAAAAAGGGAGAAAAACCTAATCGTTGATGGTTAGGGTGCCCTAACCATTGATGGTTAGGTTAAGACCTTAAAATTCCATCGGTTAAAAATGAAAAACAAAGATTGAATTCCTTATTTGACTTTGGCTGAGCTATTCTTGAGTGATTTTGATGGTTGAGTAAATGAACATCTTGTTGTGGTAGAGATTGTTGAGTGAGTGAGTACGTGTTTTTGAGTGATGGATGGAAGATGAGGATGTAATTGAGTAGTGGAAAGAGGGCTCCAACCATGCCATCAAATGCAAAATTAGGTAGGGGTTGTTTTAAATTGACTAGAATAGTAATAATTTAGAGATGAGAAGAGTTAGAAATAGTATAAAAGTAGAAAATGGAGGTAAAACCCATAGCTAGGCCATGATTCCCTAAGGTTGAGGTAGAGTAAAAATAGGAAAAATTAGGTATAAAAAACAAGAGGGAAGTAAGTAGGGAAAGCAAAAAAAAGGAATTAGGTAAGAAATATGTGATGTTTAGATATTTTGGGTAGTAGATTTAGGTTGATTGAAGGAAGAGGTGATAGGGTTTCATTGTCAGTGGTTACACACAAGAACCATCAGTGATTAGACCTAACCATCAAAGTTGATGCGGGGGTCAAATGAGACCCCAAAACCATTGATGGTTCTTGGAACTATCGACAATTAGCCAATAGAGGGATAACCCTTATGCTATAAAGGGTAAAAAAAGTTGGGGGGAAGATAATAAGTCCATGAGAGAGGTTAGTTTTGTGGTGTAGCTAGGTTGAAAGAGAGATGTTAAGAAGGATAGGATTAAAGAAAGTAACATAAAAAGGTTAATAGTGTTGGATTGTTGTGTAGGCTCATGAGTAGATCTAGATGAAGGATTGAGTCCCTAAGATATTTGTTGACTATTAGGAAGAATGATGGATGCCAAGTGGAGGTAGATGGACGATGTTGGCCTAGGGGCCATGCAACACTACCATAAACTATCATGGGATGTATCGATGATTCTAGCCTTTATTGAGAGATGGGACCTAGCCATAAACATGTTTATGCTCTTAACTAATGAGATGTCTATTTTACTAGAGGAAATCTATAGGAATACATGGCTTCTAATCTAGGGGGAGTCAATATACCATATGAAGAGTAATGAACGTGATGATTTTATGGATTGGATATATGGTGAGGACCAGTTAGAGGCCAGATTCCATATGGGAGGATTGTGTTATGGGCCATTATACCAAAGGGCCCTAGATAATAGGTTCCTAATGACCATGATGATGATGATGGGCATATCATGTTTCATTATTCTTGATTTAAGTAATAATTTATTCCCTTTGTTGTTGTTGGGAGTATTGGCATAGATGTTGCTAGTGGGAATAGTGTTTGGATGGGCCCTAGTATTATTGGTACAGATCTATAAAAAGTTATGGGCCTTAAAAGCATAGAAATGATATGGAATTAACATTGGGTTTGTGCTCTATTTTTTGGCATATGAGCACATAAAATTTATGAGATCATTTAGGATCCCATGACATGGGTTCATACCAACTGATTACAAAGTTGGTTTTATGAGATGGTATAGGGATCTAGCTTTGTTAGGAGTTGGTGGTGGAGCTAGGGATGTGGAGTGGTTTTGGAATTGCTTGGAGAGCCTATTGCTATAGATATCATATGGAGGCCATATATGAGTTGGCCCATATGGATAGGTTATAGGTACCATATGTTATCATTACAGAGATGGTAATGGGTTTATGGCAGATGATATGGGGAGATAGAGTAGATCCCTGTGGATCAAATCAAGAGATAGTTTAGGATGATACAAGATATTCCTCTAGATGTCCCTCAGTATATGAGGGAAGATGTAGAGAAGGGATTGATAGAGCCATAACATAAGTAGGTCTTAATAAATTTTGAGGAGTTACCTATGAGAATTTCTATAGATGATGTAAGAGTCATAGAGAGATATATAAGTTGGTACTAGATGAGATACATGGATACAGATTTTAGATGGGGATATGATAGGCAATAGCTTATGGATGTTGATCCAACACAGGGTGTAAGTGATCAAAAAACAATAATAGGTATAGGTATCCACATTATAGGTATAGGTCACCATCTTAACTAGTGAGTGGGATCAAGTGAGATTTAGCCTCATGATGGTTACACAAGAGAGAGATGATTTATGAAAGATGGTAGGGGTGGCAACTGTAGGAGCAAGAGTATTAATAGACAAAGTTCTAAGGATGTGGAATTTAGCTACTATGGAGGGGTTAAGATATTATGAGGCTATTATACTATCTTAGTTACCTGATGCAATGATATATGGTGAGTATAGGACCAGCTTGGTAGGGATATTGACATTGGCTATTCTAGGTTAGTGGGTAGTTATGATAGCATAAGTAAGTGCATTAGGGGGTCCACCACCAATTGGTGGAGTATGTGTAGGTGGTTCTAGTTTTGGTGTTGCAAATCCATGATGGGCAACACTTATGTCATGTATATATTTTTTGATATGTATTTTGATATTGACTTGTGTGCTAAAGATGTGAGATGTACTTATGAGAGTTAGAGTGACATGGATTATGTTGTATTATGATATTCTAATGTTATGATTATGGATGGTTTATGATTATGGCACATTCTCTTTCTTATTATGATGTTAGGATTGGATTTGATTTTGATGTGATACATGTAATAGTGATAATGGATTATGTTGATGTTTAATGTGATTAGGATGATTGATTATATGAAGAATGTTGTTGATTATGATCATTATGTTTATGTTGATTATGATATTGATTATGATATGTTATGTTGATCATTATGTTTATTATGATGATTGTGATGATGATATGGTGTTTATGATAGTGATTATTATGTGGATGATGTTATGTTATGTTTTTATGTTATGGTAACTTAGGCATGATGATGATGATATGAGTATATGATGATATGGTTATGTTGATGATGGGTATAATGTTTATTATATTGATTATAAGGTGGGCCATGATGTTTATGTTGATTATTAAATGGATGTTGCTAGCATGGATATGATAATGTTTATGTTAAATGTTATTATGATGATTATAATGATCTTTTATGTTCATGATAATGTTTGATTAGGATGTTGATTATGATATGGTCATTATGTTTTTAACAAATAGATGATTTTTGATTAGGGTGTTATGATAGGTGGAATCACAGAAAAGTGTGACCATGTTAAAAGAAACAATGGCTATATGTCCCCATAAATGGATAAGAAGTAGGTATGTTGCTTGGATTATTAAGGACTAAATAATATTAATCCATAGTTGGACTGACTTAGTGAACACAAGCCTATGGAATGCTGCACAAGAGCATATTTGGATTGATAACAAGGTTATATTGATCACTTCATATCAAGTGAGCTAATAGTCCCTTGGGTTCAGAGAATAGTGGAGGCAATAGGAGTGAAAGGTAAAAGGGTGAATGTGTTTAAAGGATTAACTTGATATGGGTTGCTTATCTCTTCTATAGGTGACCAAAGGGATGTAATAGACAAGTCCATGCCTTATAGTAATTTGTAGACTGATCAATGCAGGAAGTCTACTAGTGCCATGTATATGAGCTGATTGTGGCATGTTGGTATTGATAATGGCATTACTAAGAGTTTATTATGGCTTACTTATTTAGATAAAACTTTTACTCATTACTTTTATTGTTTGAGTAGTTGGTTGAAGCTAATCAATGTGGGAAGCTTTAAATGTTTTTATTTTTCTTAGCCATCCTTCAAGGGAGTGGTCAAAAATTATTGACTTTTATAGTTGTCCTTCAAGGGAGTAGTCTATTTTAAGCAATTGTGAAATACGAGGGTAGTTATCCTTTGAGGGAGCATTCTACATTTGCTTGAGGATTAATTATTTGGAATGCAATTTGTTTTGACATGGACAAGTCTATTAGGCCAAAGAATTCACCATTATGGAGGCAATACTTTGCACAAGAAGTAAATGATAAAGGGAAGGAAGGGGTTGAGAAATAATTAAAAATGGGATTTCATCTATTAAAAGATGAAAATTATCCATGAGAACCATATTAAAGTACATCCATAGTACCCATACTTGGGATTGGGGTTATATATATGTGACAGATAAATCACATGGTTCTATTTTGGTATCAATCATTCTCAAAGGATAAATGAAAGGAGGTTATAATCTCATGAACCAAGGTATGAGCTCAATTTAGACATAGAAGGAGTGTGATCTTTTTTAACAATATAAAGGGCATAGATGCAAAGCATTGATAGGATTAGGCTTTGGTTCACCCTCAAAAGATGATAAATAATAATCACCAGATCCATACTTATGGGTTATAATATAAGTTCCTAACCAATTAAAATCAAACTTGCCCTTCTTGGTCTTCTCCATGTTGGTAACATGTTGGTTTTCATTGAGAACAAGGTCACCAATGTTGAATTCTCATTTTTTCAAATGTTTGTTATAGGTGCACTTGATTCACTCTTGATAAACATGAAGGTGATTGAGTGCATCCAAGTAATGTTCATCAAGAAGCTCAAGGCATGTGAGGTGTTCTTGGAAATAATCACTCTCAAAAAGGATTCCATGAAAAGAGATATGAAGTGATGAAATATGCACTTTAAGGAACAAAACTATCATAGCTCCATAAATAAAGGAGAAAAGTGTATCTCTCATGGTGGTTTGAATTCTAGTATGATAGGCCAATAAATTGAATGGGATATGAAAATGCCAATCCTAACCAGAGGCACTGACCACCTTTATGAACATTTTGACAAGGGTTTTGTTGGAAGCTTCTGCCTATCCATTAGCTTGTGGATGATAATGGGATGAGAAGCTTAGATTGATTCCAAAACCATCATAAAGTACTTGGACTTTTTTATTTTTTAGAAACTTGTCATTATCCATGATGATTTTATGAGGGACACCAAAGTGGAAAATGATATGGTGATTAATGAAATCGATGATTATTTTGGCCTTTATTGATATAAGTAGGATAGCCTTCACCCATGTGGTGAAATAATCTATGGTGGTGATGATATATTGATGTCATTATGAGGAATGGGGGTTGATTTCCCTGATAAGGTCAAAACCCCATTGTGAAAAGGGCCAAAAATCTTTAGATAATTGAAGTCTATGGGAAGGTATATGATGAAGGGTGGCATGTTGTTGACATTTGACACATTTCTTGACATAATCATAGTAGTCTTGGTTAAGTGTGGGCCAATAGTAGCTAAGGTGAAGAATACACTTGGCAATAGCCATACCATTAAAATGTCCCCCACATATGCCATCATGGGATTCCTTGATGATGTGAGAAGTTTCATTACTATGAAGAAAATGAAGGAGGCCATATAAGCCTTGCTTATAAAGGATACCTCCTAGTATGATATAATGAGAATTTACTTGGATAAAGGCTCTCTAGGCATTCTTTGAAATATTGGGAGGGAGAATGCCAAGGTTAAGATAATCAAAAATTTGGGTATACCAAGCATCAGAAATGGATGTTTCCACCCTAAAAATGGTAGGAATCTCAAAACTAATATAAGATGGGGTAATGAAATGGTGGATGGTGATAAAGATTTTGGATTCAATGGGTTGAGATGATAATTGAGAAGTAAGAGAGGCCATGGTATCTACAAATTTGTTGGTTGATCAGAGAATGGATTGGATAGCATAATGATTAAATAAGGCCAAGAGTGTGTCCACAATTTGTTCATATTTTTAAAAAATATCATTTTTACATTGATAAGCTCTTGTGACTTGGTTAATGATAAGTTGAGAATCTCAAAAGATACTAAGTGTTTTGATTCCCAAAGCCACAGTAGTTTGAAGACCTATGACTAAGGATGCATATTCAACCATGTTATTGGTGTAGTCAATGTCAAACTTAAAATAAAGGGGAAGTGGTTCTCTATTAAGTGGGATGAGAATCACTCTGCACCCCCACACCATTTTGGCATTTATTGGAAATATTTTCATTGATGTCAAAGGTATAGCATTGGTGATAAAGGCCCCATAACATTTATTGTCTAAAGGTGTTTTTAATGTTCATATTTTGGCAAAAATGTGTTGATATTTATTTAGTATTAACAAATACATTTTTGGTTGCATAAAAGTCAAAAGAAGGCCCATGGAGAAGTCAAAGAGTCACGGGGTAAAGACAAAAGAGGAATGGGATGCATTTTCCCATGAAAAGTCATCTAGAGGAATTTCAAGAGTCACCAAGTGAAGACAAAATAGTAAGGGCACAATTTCTCATGAAAGCACACTTTGAGGAATTTGAAAAGTCACCAAGATAAAGATAAAAGGGGAAAAGATGTATTTTATCATAAAAGGTCACCATGTGACTTTTTAAATTAAAGGATTTGAAGGGTCATGCAAGTTTGGTGCCATTTTCCATGAGGAGTGAAGGGTCACAAAGGGTGAATGCCAAAGGTCATTTGAAAAGCTATAAATAAAGGCTTGAGAAGCCATTTGAAAAATGCAAGAAAGTGCATCGTTTGTAATTATTTTATATAATAAAAGAGGAGAGAATAAAAAGAGATATTGTAGAGCTCTATCATTTGTTGAGAAAGCAACATTAAGAGATATTTGTGTTTTATACACAAAAGGGTTTGGTGCTCACAAATCTTTGAAAGGGGTTGGTGCTCCTGTGGGTTGGTGCTCACAAATAGTTGATGTTTTGGTGATCAGTAAAGGGATTGGCTCTCTTTCAAGTTGTTACTTGTGAAAATTTTAATTTTAGTTGGTTCTCATTCATATACTTGAGATTTTTCTTCATGGTTTTTCCCATATTGGGTTTCTATGCAAAAATCTAGTGTCTCTCTCTCTTATGTGGTGCATATTATTGTTTCAATATATTGCATATATTGAATGTATGGCTAAGTGGAATTTGATTAAGTGAAAGTTTATAAGATATATACTAATTCACCCCCTTCTTAATATATCATGTGCTTAATAATTGGTATCAGAGTAGGTTCCTTTGGAAAGAGTTTTACATCTTGAAGGTAGATGAGGGAATGCACGATGGCTAGATCACATGAAGGTTTTTATACAAATAAGGCACATTTTTTTTATGGTACAAATTATGATTTTTTGAGCATAAGGATGAGGAATTATTTAATGTCTCTCGGATTTGAAATTTGTCAAGCAATTATGAAGGAATATGAAGAGCCACAGACACTTGTGACTACTCCAAAAAAATAAGAAGGCAAGTGAAAATAATGATAAATATTTAAATGCTATTTTATGTGGTTTATGTGAATTATAATTTTTTAAAGTTATGTAATGCAAATCTACTCATGAGACTTGGGTAAATCTTGAAAATATTTACAAAGGTTATGGAAAGGTTCAACAAGCTAATTTATAGAGTTTTAAAAGATAGTTTAAGAGTTTGAAAATAGATAGCAAGTTATCTTTTTCAAGTTGATCAAATAGTTAATTATATTTAAGGCTTTGGAGAAAATTTATAAGAATTAGCAATGGTACAGAAGGTTTTGAGATATCTACCAATGAGATATGATGCAAAGGTTTTAGAAATCAAAGAGATGAAGGATCTATCCAAGTTAAAGATGGATGAACTATATGGTATTCTTAAAGAATATGAGATACAAACCAAATAAGAGAAACCCTCAAAAAGGGAAGCTAATTTTAAGACATCAAATAAAGACAAGGCTAAGATTCAAGAATCAAGTGATAGCTCTAGCGATGATGAAGATGACAACTAAGCCCTATTCATCTATAAGCCCAAAAAAGGCATAGGTAAATATCAAAGAAAATTACTTTTTAAATGTTTTAATTGTAGAAAAATTAGACATTTTGTAGCCAAGTTCCCAGATAAGAGTAATGGAGATAATGAATAAGGAAGATTTACATTAAAAAATAATTTCAAAGGCAAATTCAAGAAGGGATTCGAGAATATTTTATACTTTAAAGATCCTAACTTAGTCAAAGATAGTAGAGTCAGTGATTCAAATGAAGTAGATATTTTATTCATGACCATACATGAAGATGCCTCCACAAGAAAAAGTATAGATGATCAAGAATAATAAGAAGATGAAGTTAAAGTGAATCAAGAAGGAGAACTTATTTGTACCTTAGAGGAATTAAAATCTCTTCAAAAGAAGAATCAAAGACTGAAGCTCCAGATAGAGAAAAATGAAAAGAAATCAAAGGAAATAATTGAAGATCTACAAGCATACATTGAATAAGCCAAAAATATTGAAGAATATCTAACAACTCAGTTGTAAAAAGTAAGTGAAGAATGTGAAAGGTATGTTGGTGAAATTGCCTCTTTAAAAATACATCTTAAGAAAATAAATAAAGTAGTCAATGATAAAGTAGCCAATGATTTAAATTTTGAGAATAACACTACTATGTTGAATAAGATATTAGAAAGTCGAAAATCAATATCAAATAAGATAGGTATCAGATTTGAGAAAAAAAGAGTTGTGTTGAAACTCTTACAAAAAAAGAAACAAGAAGGGAAGACGTTAAGAATATAGAGGACATCTCAAACAAAGAAGGCTAGAAGGAACAGATCTACAAAAGGTAATTAGGTCAAAAATACACAAATAGATTCTATTTTATGGTTACTATTTTTATTGTAATGGATATGGTCATAAGAAAATAGAATGTTGGAAAAGGGCTAACAAATTTAGAAACAAGAAGGAAACTCATGCAGAGTCAAGTAGAAGCCACAACTCTTTTACTTCTCTATCAGGCTTTAATGAAGAGGCCATAATATGTTACAAGTTTAATAACTTCAAACACATAACTTGGTACTATAGAATCATGTTTGAGTCATTCAAGAAGGACCAAAGTTTCAAGGCTCCATTTATCAAGAAAAAAGTTTAGATAGGTTCATGGCAGAAGAAATAACATGAAAAGTCTATGTTAGTTTAGACAGCTTTGCATGTAAAAAATGAACAAAAGCCATGGTTAATTGATAGTGTATGTTTGAGGCATATGATAGGAGCTAAGATTAAGTTCATAACCTAAAGAAGATCAATGGTGGTATAGTGAAATTTGGAGACAATACTACTACCAAAATTACCAAGAAAGGTACACTAAGTTTGGATAATGGTAGAACTAAGACTAAAAATGTTCTATATGTAGAAGGTCTTAAGCATAATCTTTTGAGTGTAAGTCAAATTTGTGATAAATCACACACTAAATTTTTATGTATAAGGTTTTGAAAATAGGAGAAAAGATTCAGATGTGTTGATTGTAGATGCTCAGAGGATAGAAAAAATTTGTATATGTTATCAGATATCAAAGGTCAAAAATATTGTTTGAGTCAATTTGAGGAAAATTGAATATGGCACAGGAGAATGGGACACATAAATTTTGACAATCTTGTCAACATTAGCAAGAAACAATAAGTTAGATATATTCCAAATATTATTGAGCCCTTCAACATACTTTTTGAACCATGTCAACATGGGAAGCAGGTCAGAAGACGGTTCAAAATAAAAGAATACTTGACCACTCAAATGTTAGAACTTATTCACATTGATTTGTGTGGACCTATGAAAACTCAAATTATTCAAGGTGATAAATATTTCATGTTTCTTATTGATGATTTTACACATATGACTTGGGTGATGTTTTTGAAGAAAAAATCAAAAGCTTTCAGCCACTTTAAAGCATTCAAGGATTTTGTTGAGAATGAAACTGATTTGAAGATTAAGTGTCTGAGATCAAATCAAGGAGGAGAATTCATGTCAAATGAGTTTTTTGAGTATTTTGAAGACCATGGGATAAATAGACATTATTCATCAACCAAAACTTCACAGTAAAATAGAGTAGTTGAGAAGAAAAATAGAATAGTTTAGGAGATGTTGAGGACAATGCTAAATGAATCCAAGATACTAGATAAATATTGGAGAGGAAATTGGTAAGTAGTGAATATTTAGAATAGATCATTGTTAAGACTCAATAGTGACAAGACTCCCTATGATCTATGGAAAGATAAACCAAATATAGTTGATTACTTTAGAGTTTTTGGCAGTAGATGCTTTATAAATAAAACTGATGAAAAATTGGGTAAGTTTGAATCTAAAACAGATGAAGGTATATTTCTTGGATATTATATCAAAATTAAAGATTATAAATATTATAAAAAAAACCAAGAAGATTTTTGAAAGTGCAAGTGTCATGATAGATGAAGATGTAGCACAAAGAACCAGTGATCCAAAGGACACTTTTGAAATCATTGAAGAAGAAGATTTTGAAGAGTTATATGAAGATGAGAAGGAGAAGCAAAAGAGCACAAAGACCCAATCCAAATATGTTTAGAGAAATCATAATAAGAGTGACATCATTGTGAACATAAATAAAGGAATTTGCACTAGAAGGATGATGGTAAGTGAATCTAAACAAGTAAATTTTTCTTTGTTATCCAAAATTCAGCCTAGAAATTTTTCAGAAGCTAGACATGATGAGTATTGGGTTAAGGAAATGGATGAAGAATTAAATAGATTGAAAAGAATGATACTTGGGAATTAGTTCCTAGACCAAAATATCAAAATGTGATAGGAAAAAAATAGGTATACAAAAATATGTTTAATGAATATGGTGAAGTTACCAAGAATAAAGCAAGGTTAGTATGTAAAGGATATGCTCAGATTGAGGGTATATATTTTGAAAAAACTTTTGCACTAGTGGTAAGGTTAGAGGCTATTAGAATGTTTTTTGTATATGTAGTGTTTAAAATTTTCAAATTATTTTAGATGGATGTCAATTTTGGCTTCTTGAATGGGAATCTAGAAGAGGAGGTCTACATTGAGCAACTTGAGGGATTTATTCTCTTAAATGATAGTAGCCATGTATGTAGATTGAAGAAAGAATTGTATGGAATGAAACAAGCTCCCAGTGCTTAGTACGTAAGACTTGATAAGTACCTGAAAGATCAAGGCTTAAAGAGAGGTTTTATTGATAGTAATCTTTACATCAAAACAAAAGGTGAGCATAAATTGATTGTTATGGTATATGTTGATGGCATAGTTTTTGGAGGAAACATTGAAAAGATGATAAAATAATTTTATGATAATATGAAAAAATAATTTGAGATGTCTATACTTGGAGAATTGTCATTTTTCTTAGGATTGTAAATATTTCAGTCAGATAAAGGAATTTTCATATCTCAAAGTAAATATGCCAAGGAAATGTTTAAAAAAATTGGTTTTGAGGATTATGCATCAATTGGCACACCAATGGGTATAGGGAACAAGGTGAGTAAAGATGAAGATCCACCTATTATAGATCAATATTTGTATAAATCTATGATTGGTAATCTTTTATATTTGATAACATCAAAGCCAGACGTCATACATGTAATAGGCACGGTTGTGAGATATTAGGCATCCCTGAAGGAGAGGCATGTTTAGTTGGTGAAGAGAATATTTAAATATGTCAAGGGGACATTGGATTACAACTGATGGTATCCTACAGGTAGATATTTCACTTTGGTTATACATATTTAAATTAGGTAGGTTGATTGTATGATAGAAAGAGTACAAGTGGAGGATATTTCTTTCTTAGTGATAGCTTAGTATCATGGCTAAGCAAAAAGTAGAACTCAGTATCACTTTATAAAACTAAAGCAGAATTTGTTTCAGTGATGTTGTGTTGTACTCAATTGCTTTGAATGAAGAAAACTTTAGAAGACATCAAGGAAAATATGATGATACTATTTCTATTTTTTATGATAACATAAATGTTATTAACATTTTTAAGAATCCAGTGATGCATTCAAGAACAAAACATATTCCTATCATATATCACTTCTTGAGAGAGCAGGTTGTAGATCAATAGGTTAAGATGGAATATATTAGTACTATATAATAGATTGTAGATATTTTCATAAATGCACTATCAAAAGACACATTCAAGTATCTGTGGGAGAAGTTGGGAGTAATTTTTTTTAATTCATGACATTAAGGATCAGCATCAATTGAGGGGGAGCTAAGTGTTAGCTCTAGAATAGGCCCTTTACCATTGATGTCAAAGGGGGAGAACAATATGAAATAGGTATAGGAAAAGGTACAAGGAATAGGTGAAAAAATAAGTACAGGATGCTACAAAAAGGGGGAGTTACTGTATGTTTTTTCTATATAGTAGTATGTGTAGGTTGGCATGTACAAAATAGGTTTCAAGATGTGGTAGTTTCAGTTTGAGGTTGCCATCAATGACAAAGGGGGAGATTGTTTGGAATATTTTCATTGATGTCAAAGGTTTATAATTGGTGATAAAGGCCCCATAACATTTATGTCTAAAGGTGTTTTTAATGTTCATATTTTGGCTAAAATATGTTGATATTTATTTAATATTAATGAATATATTTTTGGTTGCATAAAATTCAAAATAGGGCCCATGGAGAAGTCAAAGAGTCATGAGGTAAAGATAAAAGATGAATGGGATGCATTTTCCCATGAAGAGTCATATGGAGGAATTCCAAGAGTCACCAAGTGAAGATAAAAGAGAAAGGGCATAATTTTTCATGAAGGGACACTTTGAGGAATTCAAAGTCGCCAAGATAATGACAAAAGGGGAAAGGATACATTTTCTCATGAAAGGTCATGATGTGACTTTTCAAATGAAAGGATTCGAAGGGTCATGTAATTTTGGCAACATTTTGCATGAGGAGTGAAGGGTCACAAAGGGTGAATGCCAAAGGTCATTTAGAAAGCTATAAATAAAGGCTTGAGAAGTAACTTGAAAAATACAAGAGAGTGCATGGTTTGTAATTATTTTATATAATTAAAAAAGAGAGAATAGAAAGAGATATTGTAGAGATCTATCATTTTTTGAGAAAGCAACATTGAGAGATAGTTGTGTTTTATACACAAAAGGGGTTCATGTTCCTATGGGTTGGTGCTCACAAATCTTTGAAAGGGGTTGGTGCTTACAAATAGTTGTTATGTTGGTGCTCGGCAAAGAGGTTAGTGCTATTAAAAATTGGTACTTGTGAACTTTGTAATTTGAGTTGGTGCTCATTCATATACTTGAGATTGTTCTTTGTGATTCTTTCCACATTGGATTTCCAAGTAAAAATATGCTCTCTCTCTCTCTCTCTCTCTCTCTCTCTCTCTCTCTCTCTCTCTCTCTCTCTCTCTCTCTCTCTCTCTCTCTCTCTCTCTCTCTCTCTCTCTCTCTCTCTCTCTCTCTCTCATGTGGTGCATATTATTGTTTCAATTTATTGCATATCTCAAATGTATGGTTAAGTGGAATTTGATTAAGTGAAAGTTTATAAGATATATACTAATTCACCCCCCCTCTCAGTATATTCCATGCTTAACAACATTTAGAGATGTCAAAAAACATGTTCATTTGATAGGTATGCCCTTTTGAAGAAAGATTTACTATATAATCATCTAGGAAGGTAATCATAAAGGGTTGTTTGTCATATAGAAGGGCTTCTACTAATTAGTAAGCAATGACCTATCCTTTGATGGAATTTTATAGGATAAACTCAAGATTAAACTTATCCAAAATCATGAGCCACTTAGCCATACATTGGTTTTGATATGGCTTAGATTTCATATACTTGAGAGGGTCAGTGTTAGTGATGACATAGGTTTTATGATTATGAAGATAATGGCAAAGCTTAGAGGATACAAATACTAAAGCAATGCAAATATTTTTAGGATGGGTATATGGGGTTTCATATTTGATTAGGTTATGGTTGATGTAGTAAATGGTATGCTATTTATTTTGGTCATCGTGATGAGTGAGCATGGCTCCCAAGGAATGATCAGTGACGAATATGTATATGTAAAAGGGTTAATCTTATTTAGGGGGAATGAGGATAGGTGGAGAAAGAAGATACTCCTTGATTTCATAAAAGGCTTGTTGAAATCCACTTGAAAAATACATCTTTCTTTAAGATATGGTGAAAAGGTTGACAATTATCGAATAATTAAGAAATAAAGCGTCTGATGGATTGAAGTTTGCCTTGCAGGCTATGAAGTTACTTCAAGTTAGTAGGAGGAGGCATCTTGAAAATGGATTTGAATTTGGTAAAGTCCACTTCTAATCCATGAATAATAAATCCCAATAGTTTTCTTGATAAGACCCCAAAGATACACTTCTTAGGATTGAGCCTTGCATGTTAGTAGATTAGTCATTTGAAAATGACTGTAAGAATAGTGGGGTAATCTTTGTGATACTTAGATTTTTGAAGAAGATGATCAACATAATCCTTGACAATATTATGAATGAGATAATGAAAGATGTAGGTCATGGCCCATTGATAAGTGCCCCCAGTGTTCTTTAGTCCAAAGGGCATAACCTAGTAGCAGAAAGTTCCCCACATAGTGACGAAAGAAGTTTTATGTTGATCTATAGGAGAGATCAGGATTTGATTATATCTTGAGAAACCATCCATGAGAGAGAGTATTTCATGACCTACTATGAGATAAAAAAGCTAGTTGATGTTAGGTAAGGGAAAGTCTTCTTTTGGGCAGGTGAGGTTAAGGTCATGAAAGTCAATGCAGAGGTGAAGGCCCCCTGTAGGTTTGGTAATAGGAATGATGTTAGAAACCCATTGTGGATAGTCAATGGGTTAGATGAAATTAATAGATAAGAGGAATTGAATTTATTCTTTAATAAGAAGAGCTATGTGAGGATGCATACAGTGAAGTTTTTTTTAAACTAGCTTAACGTCAAGATGAGTGATGATGTTATGGAGAGCAATAAAAGGGTTGATTTTAGGCATGTGTTGATAAGACCAAGCAAATGCTATGATATGGTCATAGAGGAAAGATGGATAGTCTTTCCACTCTTTATGAGTCAAATATTGGACTATTTTTATGATATGAGGATCCTCTTAGGTACCTAAATTAATGTTGATAGTTGACTCATTTAACATGGTTTAGTTTTTAGGAGGGAGAGATTTATGGAAATAAAAATCCCTCGCATCAAGGTAGGTAAGGATGGAAGAATCATCTTGACATTGGATGGTGTGAATGGTGAGTGAATCATGGTCAATCATCTTAGGGTGGATGAGAGGAATTATTATAGTTTATCCACCTTATTGATAGGTCAGTGGACCAAAACTAATGTTATTGATCCCAAAAAAGTTATATGGGATGATGTTAGAGTCCTTGGATTAGGAAGATGGGTTGGGTGAGGATGGAGTCTCTTTATTGGGGGTAGAAATGGGTTTTGGTGATGTGGATTCTTATGGTGGTTAAAACCCAAGCCCAAACAACTCATGAGGTTTCTAAGTTTTGAATATTAACAATTAATGATGTCCTTGTTCTTAAAGGCCCATACCAAATATTTTCCAAGCACAGTGATGAAGATAGGTTTTGAAAAAGTTTAGGTTGCTTATATAGGAGAAATTAGAAGTGAAATGTTGAATATATGGAGTGGTGGTAGGAACAAGGAGTGCTTGATCAAGTCCCCCATAAACAAAATTTGTTTGATTTTTGTGAATCCTAAAGGGGATGATAGTTCTGATGTTTGGGTCATAAGAAGGGTCCTTTTAAAGATTACCATATTCATGTAGAGTGGGAAGAGCATCTAAAGCTAAAATTTGATATTCCCTAAGTGAGATACATTGGAAAGTGGATTGTAATGGGTCCTCAACCATAATTTGAGGGGAAGGAATGGTTAAACTTGTTGATGTTTCATCATTGTTAAAGATATAGGTATGGAGGTTATAGGCTAGTACAGATGTTTGATTATAAGTGGGTGGCATAGAAGATGAAGAAGGAATGAGAACATAATTAGGATGATATGTCATAATACAAGAGGCAAAGGGACTCAGGTCATCTTTTATTGTAATAATTTAGTCCTCATGCTCAAAATTGACACATCGATGTAGGGTAGAAGGGACACAGTGCATAGCTTGAATCCAAGGGCATCCAAATAACATGTATTGGAAATCACCTTTGATGATATAGAATAACTCAAGAATAGTGTGAGGTCCCATATGGATATGAAGAACAACGGTCCCTAAGGTGGTGGCCATGGTATCATTGAAAGAGTGAAGGACTACTAAACTCTCAGAGATGATGTTTTTAGGTAGTTGCAATTGATCATATACATGGGAAGAAATGATGTTGTTGCTCTCTCCCCCATCAACCATTACCCATTTGATGCAAGTTTGATTAATGTATGTTGTGATGAATAGGGGAGGGTCTAGATATTTTTCTTAGAAAGGTGGAATCTCAAAATCTTGAAAGGTGATGAGGGCATAATGGCAAAGAACTCTAATAAAGGAGGAAAGAGGTTGTAGATCATTTGGTTAGACCTCTATAGAATATAAAGCCTCCATTAATGCCTAGCAATGTTGAGGAAAGGTGTTTATTAGATCATAGAGGCTCATTTTTTTTGGCATTTGGTGGAGTTATTTTAACATGAGCCATTGGATGAATGGAGTGGGGTTGGAAGGTGGAGCTCCTAGAATAGAGACTTTAAGTTTAGATGGTTGTGAAGGTAAAGATACTTGGGTTTGATCAGTAGGCTAAGGAGTTGAAGGATAAGTCCAAGGGAAGGATACTTTGGATTTCTCTTTATCCTTTTATTGGGACTGAGAATGGGTCACCATATGAATGGTATGGATAAGGGGTTTTGATGTTTGCTTTGGTTCCTCCCTTTCTTTCTTAGGTTAGGGGAAAGGAGTTTGTTGGGTAGGTGGTTTAGGCAATGGAGTAGGCATTGGAGGCTCTTCCAATAGATCATATTCATCTAAAATATTATGTTTAAGTACTTAGAGATCCTTGTAGTTTTCTATATCATGCACAAGATTCCTATGGTAAAGACAAATCAAGTTATCATTAAACCAGGTTGGATTAGGATAAGATGGGTCAAATGTTTTGATTGTGGGTAAGTTGATAGAGGAGGTTTACAAAAACCTTCATAAAATAGTTGTATAGGATTCCAATAAGGGTGAGGTAGGTTTTAGGATTGGTTTCTTCATGTAAGTAGTGCTTGGAGGAGTGATTTTGGTTGATGGGTGTGGTTGGGTTTACTTAGATATGATTGGCTTGTAGGTTAAATATTTGGATGCAAAATTTTTTGATGATGAAGGTTTGGTTACTGGTGGGAGATTAGATGGGGATAATTTAGTTAAGAAGGATGAATAACTAGAGGTTTTGGTGATTAAATATGGAGAAGAAGAAGATGGTTTGATAGTGGAAGGATGTGGTCCTAATTAGAAGGTAGATGTGAAGGAGGTGGTATGGGATTAATTTAAGGTAAATTTTTAGATAAGCCTTCCTTATTAATGGAATTAATTAGATTTATATTTGGTGATCTTGAGGTAGTTAAGTCCAATCTTAAATGAGGGTGAGAGTAACTAGGTGTGGGAAGAATTCCCAGGTTCTTGATTGGTTTGGTGGAAAAAAAATGAGGTGAATTGGAAATTTTAAGTAGAAGCGTTTGAGATGGTTTATTTATGACTTTAGAAGAGGTAATTGGTGAATGGGTGATAGTAGTTATAAGGGTGGACTCAGGCAAAGTTGAGGACTCAGATTTTCTTGGATAAGAAAGGCCTAGTTAATGCCAAAAGGTGGCTTGATCAAAGTTAGGTTGGGATGTGAAATCTAAACTTTGAACTAACCTTGAGAAGGGCTTATAAATGGGTACATTTCCTTGATCATTAGTCTCAAAGCATAAGCCTTTAAGTGGAGAATAAGGAAGGGTTGTGGTGGGATCTATGATTTTGGTTTTGATATTGGTAGGTGGTTCCAAAAGTGATAATTGGGTGGACAAGGTAATGGTTTCTTATGGAATGGTTTCCAAAGAGGGAATATAAGAGGTAGGTGTGGTGATTTCAAAGGAGGGAAGGGATCAGGTTTCCATTTTAGCCAAAATTTTCAAATAAGTTGGTAATTCTTCCATTTGGATTGGGAGAGTGGAGGAAGTGGTTGAATAAATAATGGTCTCTTTGGGTATTTTGATTGAAGGAGAAGATGAGGCTATGGTTTCAATTCTTGGAGAAATAGGGGTGATGGGTTCTTCCATTTAGGTCTTGGAAGGAATGGATGGTAAATTAATTTTTTTTATTTAGATGGTAGAGGTAGCAGTTCCCTCAAAAATGGGCACATTACTAATAACATTGATTATATGTGCTTCTTATGATTTAGATGATTTGGGCTTACTATCATGATGTTGTGTGGAATGAGCATGGTTTGGAAAAGGATTTCAAAAAATATCAAGAGATTGGTTATGAAGAAAATTGGGGTTATCAAATACCAACTCTCCACTATCAATGGGATTTTGGACATGACTTTTAAAGGTATTGCATATGTTAATGTCATGTCCAATGGTTTGATGAAAAGCACAGTGGTAAGTTTTGTTATACCACCTAGGTAGAGGATGAGAATAATTGAATTGTTGAGGTGGTTTAATGGGTGGAATTTGGATAAGATTAGTCGTTAGTGGTTTATCCAAAAAAAATGCATATGATTCCCTAATGGGAGTATATTACTTTGGAGATGCTTAGTTTTGGGTTTAATTTTATTGATAAAGAGGTTTGGAAGAGTGGTTTTGATTTGATTGGTTGACAATTAGAGGTGGAGAAGTTTATAAAACCACTAAATTTGTATATGTATTTTACCTTGGTATTAGGTTGATTGGTGGTTTTAGTTGTGGGATAATCATTAGGTTTAAAAGTGGAATTCTTATTCCACAATTTCAATTTCCCCTCATCAATGGCATGACTTTCAAGTTTTTGTGCCATGGTGAATGCTTAATCAAATGTTTGGGAAGTTTGGACTTGGAGAGTGTGAGAGATAATTTTAGCACAACCCCTAGAGAATAATTTGATTAATATGGGTTGGGGTAAGGTAAAATAAAGTTGGTTGATGAGGCCTTTCTATCTAGCCACAAAATCAATAATGGATTCATCTTCAAATTGTTTAATGGAATAGAGGTCAGTTATGGAAACCTTTTTAGTTATCTTGACCAAAGAATGTTCCAAAAAAAATTGGGATAGTTGGGAAAAGGAGATGGAGTGAGTAGGGAGATTACTATACCAATCCAAGGCAGGTCCTAATAAAGATACTACAAAGGTTCAGAGGAGGAGAGTGTCATCATATGTGATCAATTAACATGAATGATGGAATGATCTTAAATATTGTTATGGGTCCTCCTTTCCTTGAAATTTGGAAAAATTAGGCAATTCCCATTGAGGAGGATAAGAGTGGATGGGAATGGATGAGTGGATAGGTTCATTACAAATTTGGTCATAGGATAAGAGCTTATGAGACCTAGAAATTAATAACTCCAAGTTAGTCATTTTATCCATTAGCATCTTAATCAAATCTAGCTAAGGTTAGGAATATGCATAGTTAAGGAGTGCATTGTGTTGAGGGTGAGAAGTTGGTATGTAAGGGTAGTTGATGGAAGGCATTAAAGAGGCCACATATTGATAAGGGCAATAAAAGTTTGAGATGGGACCACACATGAGCTAATGGTCATGAATGGTTGGGTCGAAGGTGGTATGTTCCCATGTTGATAGGTTGGAGTAGGTACGTATTGGGGAATATATGTGGGTATAGTTGAGGTGGCAAGTTGAGCTGGGGTAGATTGGAGTTTATTGGTGACCATAGTGTTGATAGGTAGGAGGGATTATGGTATAGAAAGCACCAAGCTTTGTAATGGGGTTGAAGTTAGTGGATGAGCTGATTTTAAAAGAAGGGATGAAGTAAGGGTAGAAGATTACCCCATAGTAAGTGGGGTATAAGTAACCAAAGGCAGGGATGAATTGACATGTGAAGTATGGGGTGTGGTAGGAGGTGTTTGGTTAAAAGTTGGAACATTAGATTGAGTTTGGGTAGTGGTGAATGGAATGTTGTAAGAAGGTGAGGTGAGGGTTATAGAAGGTTGGTTTGAGGTGGAACCCACTATAAGATGAGAGGAAATTCCATAAAGAGGGTTAGTAGAAAGAACTAAAGCAAAGGAGGCTTAATGGGGCATGGTGTTAAGATAATGTTGAAGAGCTACCTGATTATTGTTAAGAAAGTAGTAAAGTCAGCATCACCTTCAGATACAACTAAAATTTTGGTAGGATAGGGGAAGGATGAGGTCACCCCTCATCATTAGAATTATGCTCCATAGAGGAAGAAAAGGATGGAGGTGGTTGATTGGTTTGATTTCTTAGTTGTTTTCTAGTAAAGACCATATGAAAAATTGAGAATGTTATGATGTAACTCACACCTTAAACAAAGAGAAACCAAAAAGAATTCAAAGTAATCAATGCATCCACTATAAGTATGTTTATCTTAGGATTAATTTTAAATCACTTTTGGCTTATGCCTTAAAGTGTGAAGGAAGATATGGCTTGTAAATTAGGTACTAAATAAGTAGTCTAAGGCTAGTTTAAATTTACTTAGGTCAAGAGAGAAAATCTATGTTGAAATTTGGTACGTGATTTGGTAATAGGGCTCACCCCCTCACTTCATGGTCCCATAGTGGTAAGAGTGTATAGTGCTTAGCCAAAATATACCAAGTTTAGAGTTTATACTCAACTAGAGAGCTGAGTTAGTTCTCCCCTTGGTGGTAAAATTTAAGTAGGATAGTTGAGAAGGGGTAAGGTTACTGCTAGGTGATGAAATACTTAGTTAGGCCTTGTCTCAGGTATGTTTGATGTGTTGATTTTTCAATTGCTTTGGTTTGTGTAATATTTGTGATTCTATGATTAATTTGCTTTACTTAATTAGTCTAGATGAACTAAAACAAGCAAGAAAACAATGTACATAGTCAATTCTAACCAAAAGGATATTTTTTCATTTTTTTCTAGTGAAAATAGAATAACTAAGATACAACTAAATGCAATATGAAAATACAATACTAATCCTATGATGGATGCAACTAAAACTTATATGTTTTTGTTTTTGCTTTTATATAAATAAATAATGAAATACAACTAAATAAATTTCACTAATGCAAATATAAATGTCCCAGAACATCTATGAACCTAAGAAAACTCAAGGGTCCCACCAGGCATGCCAAAATGTTTCAATTTATTTTCCTCATTTCTTAATTTTGAAAGTAAATAAAATAAATGTAGTGATTAGGGTTTGTAGAAGAATACCTAGTAAAATGTGTGCATGAATCCAAATGAAGGTGGGAACTCTTTTTTGGCTAGGAAGGAATAACCTACAAGTAGCACTGATACTTAAAAGGGGGTGGTTAAAAGGTAGGTTGAGTGGACTTCCTAGTGTGCACTAGATATAAGAAGCACAATGCTTGTTAGGAGGCTATCACTTCACTTTTAGAATAATCAAGTTTGAAATAATAAAAGATAATATTTGCATCCAATGATAAGAAAGCGAATGCTTGCTAGAAAGTAAGTGATAACTTCCTTATTAAAGAAAACAATCAAATTTAAATGCTAAAATGGTTGGGGTCTGGTTCAAAAAATTAGAAAAGGTCCTATGATCATAGGGAAGCACAAAAATTAGAGCTTGATTTGAGGCAAAGGGGTAAAAAATGACTACTAGAAAATAATTGTTGATGCAGTGGATTGCACCCAGGGGCAGGACGCCTAGCTCCCACCCTTCCACATGCAACAATGGAAACTCCCCTCTCACCTATGGGACCAGCAAAGCTAGAGGGGAGAGTCCCTAGATGAGGGCTAGCTCCCTCTAATGTACCCTTTAGGCCCTGGTTTCTCCTACTGCTAACAAACAAATTTAAAAAAAGGGGGGGATAAAAAGGGAGAGAGAGATGCTAAAAATAGAACCTAAGCCTAAAAATGAAAAGGTGATACACTAGAAAATATGACCCACCCAGCTTGAACATACACTTTTCACCAAAAAGAAGCACCTATACACTTCATCTGAAGTGAGAAAACCTTTTACATCAGTGGGTCAAGGGTCTGTGGAGATACAGGAAGGAAATAACTACTAAAGGCATTCTGGGACACACTACAATAGCCTATCCACTTCACCTACACTCCTCTAGGGACACTTCTGACAAACCTGTAAAAGGAAACTCAAAGAATACACTAGACGTGTTGAAATGATTCTACAAAAGCATTAAGAAAATGACTTAACACAGAATAAAATGCATAGACACATACTAAAGATGCAAAACTCAGAATGGAGGTAAAAATGCTAAGTTCTGATTCAAGGTAAAATTCTAGCAGAGCTCTGCCTTACAAGCCTGAGAGATTTTTGGGCAGAGTTTTTCCTTAAGGCTGAGAGTTGATATTTTATCAAAAGAGAAGTTTAAAATTTATAGAAAGAGGAAGAGCAACTTGGTGCTTCTTGGGAAAGATTTTGGTGCTCTTTTCTGCAAGTTGCCCATGTGCATTCTGAACCTTGGGAAGAGGAGACCACTATTACTAATGTCATTCTTCAGAAAAGGCCTACTAGAACCATGTTGCACAGTCACCCAAATTGACTTTGGCATTCAAACATTAATGCAAGGTCATGGTCGTGCCTCTTTCCTATAAATAGACTATAGTTTGTCCCATCATCAACGCCAACTACAAAAAAATAGGTCATGCCGCTCATCTACAATAACTCACCTTCCCTTCACCACCTGAATGTTGTCTTTTCTACTCCTTGTCCTCTTCCTACTCTTTCATCCCTTGAGGGCGATATTCTGGTAGGTCACTGCATTCCTTGGGTTCTTTTCATGATTTGGCACTCAGATAGTTCAAAACAAATGGCTACTTCATTGTGTTAAATTTGACGTTCACGCAACCATCACCCAACGGCTAGTTCATCTCCTTAAATTTGATAGTTTTTGGGATGTCACTATCCTCGACAAAAGTCATTAGGTCTTTCCTATGGCCTTTTTTGAGCTTCAAGCTTTTTATCATGGACAAAAGTCCACAAGAATTGGCCGCTTTGTCTTTTCTATCGGGTGGCAGTCCTTTGCTTTAAACTGGCTCTTCCCTAAAATTCCTTCGGCCCTTTTGTCTGAAGGAATTCCTTCAGACAAAAAGTCTGAAAGAAGTTGGCCTATCACTTAAGTCTTTTGTCCCTTCTATCTTTGGGCTGCCCTTTTGAATCCCTTCGGCTCTTTTGAAGCTCTCTCTACCCTCTATAAGGGCTTTTGGACCTTCAACTATCCTTAGAATTTGTCTTACCCTCTGCAAGGGCATTTGGATTTTGAACTACCCTCTATAAGGGATTTTAGACCTTTGGCTATAGGGTGCTTTGTTGAACTAACCCATTGAACCAATCTATTGAACAAAAATTGGTTTAATAGTGTAATTGGTTCAAGATTGCGTGCTAAGCCCATTGAACCAACTCGTTGAACCAGTTAAACAGTTCAATGTTGTGCACCAATGCTAAGTGAACCAAGCCTTTGAACTTCACAATGAACCAAATGATTGAACCAACTCATTGAACTAGTTCAACAGTTCAATGAAGCATGACGAGCTCATTAAACTTTGGCATTGAACTGTCTGATTAAATTGGAAGCCACTTTGAACTGATGTTGTTGATCTTAAATGTTGAACTAAGCCATTGAACTAAAGTGATTGAACTGAAGCATTGAACCAACATGTTGAACTAACTAAATTGAATCGAGTGATGAACCCTACATTTGAACTAAGCCTGATTGAATTGTATGATTAAACCAATGGTTGAACCAATGCATTGAACTTTGACCACTGAACCAAGGCCTTGAACTTTGCCGATGAACTTGTCATTGAACTAGTTTAATTAACTAAGGCCGATTAAACCAAGGCATTAAACTAGGTGATGAACTAAGCGATTCAACTAGGCGTTTAACCAAAGCATTAAACTGGTTCAATGGTTCAACCATGCCAACTTTTCTTGATTATCTTCAGACAAGAGCTCAAAGAAGCCTTGTAAAACCTATAACTCTCTAAACTAATCCTTCATGCACCAAAGACTAACCGACAGAGTCTGTAGAAATCCAAAACCTGCAGAGTCCATAGAAATCCAAAACCTATAGAGTCCATAGATTTAGTCTTGTAGAGTATGTAGATATTCTGTAGAGTTCATAGAAATGAACATATTCATGCAAAATTGAATAATGAAATAGCCTAAAATAGCAGGGATAGAAGGGGACTGATTTTTGGCCTATTAGGCAAAAAATGGTCAACAAATTGGTGACTCCCAGGGGAAGCATCCCTGCTATGCTTAAAGACCAGTTGCCTTATAGTCCATTGGGCACAGAGTCAGATGTAGCTTGAACAAAAATCAGCAACAGCCCTACAAGATCCAATAATAAAACATGAAGCTTTTTTACCCCACACACAAAGGGAAACACACACAAGGATAAAAACACTACTTGTGCAAACTGCACTTAGGGAAAGCAGGAAAGAAACTAAAAGCAAACTACTATATATAGCTAACCAGGAATGTTCACCCCCCTCCTCGATCAAAGGAAAAATTTCTTAAGTCCCCTTCCTAGCAAGAAGACTTATGGTGGCAAACAAGTGGCTGAAAGAAAAGGAGATTTGGTGACCTGTTCCTCTTGCTTGTCACCTGAGTTGGCTAGTATCTAAGTGGATTAGATTCGAACATGCCTCCAACATACATGTATTCTTCTTGTCCCTGGAGGCTTGTTGAATGTTGGTCCTTCATGCTGGTGCATTTCACTAAGAAATTAGTGGCTATTGGCTTATCACCATTAGCCCTTTGACATGTATATCTCCCTTGTAGTGCATCATGGTCTGACCTATTTCCTTCTGCTTCATTGCAGACTTTGTCAGACTCATCCTCTACTTCCTTTTGGCCTTCTTAAAGAAGGGTGACTATGGTGATGTCTGAAATGGACTCACAAAATGATTGCTCATCCCACATAACATTGCCTCTTTGTTTGAAGCTTTCTTCTTCAAGGCCTTCTTCCAAAAAGACAAACCTCTCCTTTTCCTCCTCAAAGATCAGGACCTCTAGATGTTCAAAGGTATTCTCCTAATCCTCCTCCAACTCAAGCTCCTCAACGTAGTCATCCTCCTCATCGAAGCAACAAGGAATTTCATCAAACAAAGTAGGAGAGAGCTTACCATGATTATGTTCCTGTTCATATTGCTAGAACATCTACATATATGCAAGACCTATATCTTCTCCATTGCTGATGATGTCTTCACAGGGAGCCTCCATGATGATTCCACCTTTGTTGTCGCTCATGATATCCCCTTGGGAAATTGCAGCTTGGATCTTCTGCTCCTCACTCACTTCCTATAGAACAGGTTCTTCCTTGAGAAGGGGTGAAGTGGGAAAACCATGTGGAAGAGGTGGCAGTCCTTGAGCTAGAATCAAATGATTATCCTCCTTCCACTTGGCAAGCACTTCATCAATATTAGGTGTGGCCTGATATCTCTCTTGGAAATGTTTAGGTGGGGTGTGTTCAGACATGGAATGTGCCATTGGGTCTGAACCATCTATCACACACTAGCTAAGGAATCTCTCTCTAGATTCCAACTCTACAATTCTCCTAGCTAGATCTTCTCGGAAGAGCCTTTCTTAGAGATCATAGGAATCATGGGTAGGAGCAGCTTTATCTTTTCTAAGGTTTTGAGCAAAACCTTTCTTCTCCTCTTTTCTACCCCATGATTCCACTATTTTCCCCCAGGTTAGGAGGTTGCCATCATTGCAAAAGATCTCAGAATTAGAATTTGCCCTTTTGGTTGAAGGGCAACTAGGAGGGTTGCTTGAGGGGATTGCATGAATGTTTTGAGCTTGATCATGGTAATATGAAGGAATACAAGGCCCATGATTTGGTGTAGAGGGATTATACATACAAAATTTATTTTTGATGGCACCAAGCTACTTAACAAGTTGATTCAACTCAGAGTCGCCATTGGTGTTGACGCAAAAGCCTCCAAAGGTTGGTTAGTTAAAGAACACACCAAAAATTCTTCAACTCTTTGGACACAACTTGTCCTAGTTGGTCCCACTAAGCATGCTATAAATTATTGACATAGAAGATTGCAACCTTAGTAGGAGGTCGAGCTCCTGCCTTCACACAATAATGGAAACTCCCCTCTCACCTGTGGGATTGGCAAAGCTGGAGGGGAGAGTCTCTAGATGATGGCTAGCTCTCTTTGATGTAACCTTTAGGCCTTGGTTTCTCCTACTGCTAACAAACAAATGTAAAAAAAGGGGGGATGAAGAGGGAGAGAGAGATACTAAAAATAGAACCTAAGCCTAAAAATGAAAAGGTGATACGGCAGAAAATGTGACCCACCCAGCCCAAACATACACTTTTCTCCAAAAAGAAGTGCCTATACACTTCATCTAAAGTGAGAAAACCTTATGCATTAGTGGGTTAGGGGTCCGTGGAGATATAGGGAGGAAATAACTACTAGAGGCATTCTGGGACACACTTCAACAGCCTATCCACTTCACCTACACTCCTCTAGGGACACTTCTCACAAACTTGTAAAAGGAAACTCAAAGAATACACTAGACGTGCTAAAATCATTCTCCAAAAGCATTAAGAAAATGAATTAACACAGAATCAAATGCATAGACACATACTAAAGATGCAAAACTCAGAATGGAGGTAAAAATGCTAAGTTTTGATTCAAGGTAAAATTTTGGCAGAACTCTACCTTACAAGCTCAAGAGAATTTTGGGCAGAGTTTTGCCTTAAGGTTGAGAGTCAATCTTTTCTCAAAAGAGAAGTTTAGAATTTATAAAAAGTGAAAGAGCAACTTGGTGCTTCCTAGGAAATATTTTGGTGCTCTTTTTTGCAAGTGGCCCATGTGCATTCTAAACCTTGGGAAGAGGAAACCACTGTTACTAATGTCATTCTTCAGAAAAGGCCTATTAGAACCATGCTACATATTCACCCAAATTGACTTTGGAATTCAAACATTAATGCAAGGACATGGCCATGCCTCTTTCCTACAAACAGACTATAGTTTGTCCCCTCATCAATGCCAATTGTAGAAAAATAGGTCACACCGCTCATCTGCAATAACTCACCTTCCCTTCACCACTTGAATGCTTTGTCTTTTTTTCTCCTTGTCTTCTTCCTACTCTTTTAGCCCTCGAGGGTGATCTTCTGGTTGGTCACTATTTTCCTTGGGTTCTTTTCATGATTTGGCACTCAAACAGTTCAAAACAAATGGCTACTTCACTGTGTTAAATTTGATGTTCACGTGGTTGTCACCCAACGACTAGTTCATCTCCTTAAATTTGACAGTTTTCAGGACATCACTGTCCTTGGCAAAAGTCATTGGGTCTTTCTTGTAGCCTTTTCTAAGCTTTGGACATTTTCCTATGGACAAAAGTCTGTAGGAATTGGCCGCTTTGTCTTTTTTGTCGGGTGGCGGTCCTTTGCTTTGAACTGGCTCTTCCCCCAAATTCCTTCGGGCCTTTTGTCCAAAGGAATTCCTTCAAACAAAAAGTCTAAAAGAATTCAGCCTATCACTTAATTCTTTTGTCCCTTCTATCTTTAGGCTGCCCTTTTGAATCCCTTCAGCTCTTTTAAAGCTCTCTCTGCCCTCCACAAGGGCTTCTGGACCTTCGGCTATCCTTGGAATGTTTCTTACCCTCCACAAGGGCATTTAGATTTTGAACTACCCTCTGTAAGGGATTTTGGACCTTTGGTTGTAGGGTGGTTTGTTGAACTAACCCATTAAACCAATCCATTAAACCAAAATTGGTTCAATGGTTCAATTGGTTCAAGATTGCACACCAAGCCTGTTGAACCAACCTATTGAACCAACTTGTTGAACCGGTTCAATGGCTCAATGTTGCACGTTGATGCCAAGTGAACCAAGCCTTTGAACTTGTCAATGAACCAAATGATTGAACCAATTTTTTGAATTGGTTTAATAGTTCAACAAAGCACGCTGAACCCATTGAACTTTGGCATTAAACTGTTTGATTGAACTGGAAGCCGCTTTGAACTGATGCTGTTGATCTTAAACATTGAAATAAGCCATTGAACCAAAGCAATTAAACCGAAGCATTGAACCAATGCGTTGAACCAATTGAATTGAACCGAGTGATGAACCTTGCATTTAAACTAAGCCTGGTTGAACTATATGATTAAACTAATGGTTAAACCAGTGCGCTAAACTTTGACTACTAAACCAAGGCCTTAAACTTTTTCGATGAACTTGTCATTGAATTGGTTCTATGAACTAAGGCTGATTAAACCAAGGGATTAAACTAGGTGATGAACCAAGCAATTGAACTAGGCATTGAACCAAAGCATTGAACTAGTTCAATGGTTCAACCATGCCAAATTTTCTTGATTTTCTTTAGACAATAACCTGAAGAAGCCTTGTAAAACCTAAAACTCTCTGAATTGATCCTTCATGCACTAAAGGCTAACCTACAGAGTTCATAGAAATCTAAAACCTGCAGAGTTTGTAGAAATCCAAAACCTATAGAGTCCATAGATTTAGACTTGTAGAGTCTGTAGATATTCTATAGAGTCCGTAGAAATGAACAGATTCATGCAAAATTTAAAAATGAAATGGCCTAGAATAATAGGGACAGAAGGGGACCAATTTTTGGCCTATTGGGCAAAAAATGGTCAACAATAATGCCATAAGAAATTGTTGGTGGTTAGGGGAACTATTGATGGTTGAGGTAAATTGTTAGCAATTAGGAGAACTATCGGTGGTTGACATAAACCATCGATGGTTAGGATAACCTTCAGTGGTTTCCTATGTAAATCTGGAGGTGAATAAATCAAAAAGTATATATTAGGGATTTGGGAAAACAAAGGTGGATATGAGGTTGGAAAGTGGAAAATGGGGTATAAGTGGACTAAGTAAGGTAATGGTACTGAAAATAGATAAATCAAATAACACAAAGCACAAAATACTTGTAACCAAGTGGAATAAGTCTATAGTGATGTGGCCAGAGTGATGGTGCTTTGGTCCTTCTAGAATGATTTTGATAGAGTTTTAGATCTTGAGTAATGATGATCACTCATTGATATGGATGTTGAATACCTATAAGAAAGCTTGAATACATGATAAATGATAACTAATGATACCTTTCTCTTGCTCCTCTACTTATTTTATAGGCAAAAGTTACTAAATGGGATGAAGGAAGTTGCTAATTTGATCAACGTTAAAGTTTCCTATTTGTGTAGCTTTAAGAGCTTTATTTTAAAGATAAGTTGTCATTTGGGAATTTGTCAATCTCGCATAATGAGCTAACCATGCTTTAAAGTTGGCTAAAGTAGAAGAGGATTCCTAACCATTGACAGTTACCCTAATCATCGATAGTCTTAGGTATAGGGAAAAATTAGTTAAAGTGTTTGGGAACATTAGGGTTATTAATGATCCCATTTATTGTTATAATGGTAGGGTGACACTAAAAACTATCACGTACAATTTTTAGGTGTCTACAACCTCTTGTGATTGAGTCGTACTAGATTTTACAAATTATTTTCTCAATGGAGAGATTATTTTTGTGAATTAGTATTAAAACAATAATTTACATTAATATCCTCATGGTTATTTTGAATAGCTAACTTACCTTATCTAGCTCAGGTTGCATATGAAGTGGACCTTGTAATTTATCAGTGTTGACCATGTTCAAATCACTATGATACTTTCTTAGGCCTATAGGTGTAAATTTTAGATCAGATGGATAATCATCTATATTTTTTGTAATTTCATTATCATCATCAACACTAAAATCCTCCATAAATATTTGATCAAAATGTTTTGTATTGACCAACAAAATAATATCTAGTATCTTTCCCTTTTATGCTTCAAACATATGTAGTGATTCTTTGATCATTTCTTGATTAAGTGATATATTTGGCGTTGACTCATTTTAATTAACTTTACTTTACTCTCTAATTTCATATGTATCGATTAATTATATTAGTATGAACTATAGTTAAGGTATTATGGAATAATGAGATTCATTGGATAGTTGTATACATCCATCACTAGATACTTTACAATACTTGAAAGGTTGATTATCCATAGAATATGTATACAAACACCCCTCATGCATAAATTTTAAGCACTAATCTAAGGTGGATTGTATAGCTTCCATATCATGAATCTAAGGTCTAAATAAGATTAATTTATTATTAAAAATATTTGGTATTAATTGAAATACATTAGTTAATGCTTTAAGGCCCATTGTCACATCCAAATTAATTGTTCCTAGTACTTGGCAAGGGATATTATCAAAATTTATTATATTCTTGTATGATTTATAAATGGAATCCATATTTATTCCAAGGTTTTTAAGGAGCATGATATTACAAATTTTTATTCTTGATTCATTTTCTAAAAAAAATACTTAACCCATTAATCTAAGATTCATACTTGAATAAAAAGTGGGAGTTTCTTTTGTATAGTATGTTGTGTAGGTAAATCTTCTTTATCAATATAAATTGTGTTTTCATTGTCCTTTAATGTATTAACAATAGATTCCAAATAAGGTGGTTTGGTATTTTTTGATAAAGTTACATCATATGCAGTGTTATATAAACAATATCCTTATAAATGGTAGACCTTTTGATCAATTCTAATGTATAAATTTTAGCTAGAGTATTCTTAATTGTATCAATGATGTAAGAATCTATAGTTTCATTGGTTAGTATCTTAGGAGGTGGGGGATGATTAGGACGGACATTTTGACTACCTTCACTCTATATTATATGATGGTGCACACTACCTCCTCATGTTCTAATAATATGGAGATATTTATCTAATATAATCCTATGGTGAATAATAGGGGAGGGATGGTGGCTATCACTATCTTAAGATCTATGGGGAGGAGGAATGAAAATACTCATACATGCCCTTTCCTAATGAGTAATAACCACAAGAATCTTAGATTCAATATTCTTGAAATATGTGTTACTAAGGAAGGATAAAAATCATCATTATTAATATAATACTTAGATTTCTAATGGATTACGTTAACCTGTAGACACCTAAATCTGGCCATCGATAACCTCCAATCAAGATTTTCACCAATTTCCACTTAAAATACACAATTCGGACTAAAAACGCTAAAACAAGCTAAATGATGTGAAACTAACATATTCAAGTGTTGATTTCATCCAGGGTATCCCTAAATAGGTCAATGAAATTTATGGGCTAGCTAAATTTGATCAGATCATTTCGAATCAAAATATTAATCTTTTACCTAGGTGCTCTGGATTGCTCTTTCCTATCAAATCACTTGCACAAGATATGTGCCTTCATTATTTATTATTGGTAACATCCTAAATGGGAATATGGATCCAACACATCTGACATCACCTTCCAATTCCAATTCTAATCCAATCAAATTTTAGACCAATAACAAGGCATTATGATCAATTTGAGTAATTTGTACACAAAGTGCTTAATCATGATTAAAGCTAATTAATCCAAGTTGGAGCCTAATTAAGAATTCCATAGAAACTTGTTGAATAATTTGTTTTGTAAATAAATATTGGATATTTGTACCATCAGATGACCTCACTTCTTGGGAAGACATCTTTAGGACATAAATGCCATAAATATCAGGATTCATACCTCCCATGCCTCTTAATTGCTCTTCTATCCCAAATATTGATGAGCCTATTTATCAATTTTAATTGCATAATTTAATTAATCCTTAGACTCACATCTCAATCCTGAGATGGATGGTTCAGGTTAATTTTATACATTTGGAAAAATCTATAAATAGAGAGGTCATGAACATTATTTCTAAATTATTTTGGTGCAAAGTTATAATGCATAAATGATTCCAAAATCCATTGAAATTAGTGTTACCATGTCAAATTGATTCCAATCCAAGCCAAGCCATAAGCCAAAAGGTGTCAAGGAGAGATAGAGGTATTCAAGCTTCCATTGCCAAGGACTTCATGAGCACAAAACCAAGCAAGCCACTACAATAAGTATTTTGGAGCATCTAAGGAAGGTAAAAGAATGTTTCTTTTGCATTTTAGTTGTGTGTTTTATTCATGTTTATTAATTAATCTCTCCCTAGTGTCAAGGCCTAGAGATGTTATGCTAGTTATTATGATTCTTTCATTTTGTTTTCATTTTGAAACTAACATCATACTAACTATCCTCTCTTGAGTTAAATTCCTAATTCACATATGGCACACCTGGTGGGACAAGATGCATCTCACACCTGAAGAAGGTCATTTTGTAAATTTAAAATATTCATTTGGACCCTTAAAACTCTTGAAAATTGATTTTCTAACTTTATTTTTCCATTTTTGTTTACCACAGTTTTACACAGTAACCAACATCAGCAAGTAAAACTGACATCGATTAGTAAAACTAACATCAATTGTATACCTTTCATCAGTCACATTGGTATAACTAATGTTGGTTGGATAATTGAAATCAATTAAAAAATGTAACCATCGTTCTTTATATAAATTGATGTCGGTCACTATGTTTTTTTCTTAAAACATAGACTTGAGAGATCTTTTTCTAAAGTTCATTATTTCAAACCCAAAAGAGCTTCAAGGCTAAAGGACATGCTACAAATTTTGTTGTAGGACCAAGCTTGAAATTTATTAAAAACATGTTTAGATCACCTTTTTCATGCTTAAAAATCAATTAGGAACCTTGTTTTGATGTTTAAAAAAAATTTGATGTTTATGGTGAATGTTAATGAACACCACCTCACTTTCCCTTTGGGATTAAAATCGAACACACTTGTAAATTCTTATTTGCAATAGTTTTTTAATCATATTTTGTTTGGCAAGAAGAGGGATGTTGCATGTATGTTCTTTCATTTGTCCCCTTTAGGGAACCCTTAGAATCAAAAGCACCATTCCTATTGCAAAAATCTTAGTCTAAGGTTTAGAAAGAATGTCATTTAAATCACTTCTCAAAAACTCATCAAAGTTTGGTTGACCTTGAAAATGACCCTAAAGTCTTTCTCTTAGTCTTTTATTTTCATGCAAACTTGGCTTACAAGGGGGACATCATTACCTCTTATGAGTTATGTAAGGAAGCTTTGACCTGGGGTTTCATCTCCTAGCATTGACTTCACTTACTCCTAATTAGGGTTACACACGGGATGTATCTGCATTTGGACATCACACTACACTGAGTGAACAATAAGGTGTAGTGGTTGTAAAAAGGAGTAGACCTTTTTACAACTAGCCAATGCCATGGTCACCCAATCTCCATACTTTTATTTTACATTATTTGACATGAAATTCATTGTGCAATTTAATCCCTTAGAATGATTGAAACCATGCTAGTTTTAGTCAACCTCATTTTGCCATACCCTTGTTAGGAATTGGATGATTATACCTAGTGTATTTTGGTCATTTATCTTACTTGGTATTTTTGAGACTATAACTTGTTTGTTTGTTTATAAACCATGACCAAATTAATTTATTTATACGTCACTCTTTTGTCTAAAGAGGTGATATGCTAGCCATTTTACACCACACTTGTGCCTTGAAATTTTAGCTAAACTTGTTTGTGTGTGTGTCATTTGAGTTATAGAGGGTAGTGTTATGCTACCCAAATCATGTCAAACCATTTTGCTTTTGAGTCTTTGAAACATAGTATTGACCACATCATTCAAGCATGATTGCACTATTATGCTACTCAATTTGTTTCAAGACTAGTTTACCTTGCACCAAAAACCATTGTTTCAAATCATGTCATGTATATCATTTAAACCTTTGTATTCTGTCATCATGCTATAAAATCTTGTCAAGCTTGTTTGGTCAAAACTTGGCTTTCATCATTGAGTTTTCACTTAGCCTTGTCAAGTTTGGATTAAAACATTGATTGATTTTTGTTTAGGCCTCAATTCATAGAGATGACACATAGATCTTTCTCTTTTAGGTTGCATAACTTTAGTTAATCGATTACCCAAATTTGAAAAATATTGATGGTTTTTTTGTTTATAACTACCCTCATCATTGTTTGAGCCTTTACTTAGGAGAACATAGCCTTTCTCAAAGATCCTTTTGTCTTATGTCTGATGCCAACTAATCATTTTTTTGTTTGATTCCATGTGTTGGGTCTATGTCAAAGTTGTTTCCAAACTTGTTAGATTAAATCAAATCACATCAAGATTTGTTTTAAGTCTAGATTTTGATGTCCTTTGGCCAAAAGTCCTAACACATGCCTATTTTTTTGAGCCTATCTTTTGACTCTACATTTGGATAAAAGACCTATCTCAACTTTTTCCTTTCCTAGTTTAGACGTTATTTTGAACACTTTGACCTAGACCTTTGACATGCTAGTTTTTATTTAGATGCTTGACCTTTTGTGCATATGACATTAGACATTTGATATTAGACTATTTTATACCAAGTCTTAGCATAAATAATTTTGGAGATAAAGCTCCACTTTCAGACCACATTGGAGATATAGCTCCACCCCTTCGACCAAGTTAGACCAAGATTGAACCATTTGTCCTTTCGACATAGATTTTTAGATTTTATATAACTCTAATCCTTTTTATTTTATATCTTTCATCATTTATGTAGATATGTCTCACTACACTTATAGTGGAGTCAAGTATAATCCAACTTATGATAGAATGGCCGCACAAAATGACTTTTATGGCTTTAGTCAAGACCTCAATGATGCTAATATGGTTTGTGAGATAGATTTCTATCTACCTCATATTAATCATTCATAGGAAAAAATTCATGAAATAACTTAAGATCCAACTTGAAACCTTGATTGGTATGAAGAGGCTTGTGAAGAGGACTTTGAAGACCCAACTATAGATAATGTTATTTGGGATACAAATCCATACCCTCTTTTCAATAATCAGTACATAGAACAAAGTTAAGAACCAACTTATGATCCAACTCAAGATTAGGATGATCTAGTTTATTGGGAGGATTTGGATGCTTTGGCTAATGCAAGTAATTAAACTCCACCACATTATACCATTTCTATTCTAGGACCACAATATCACACCATTCCCATACCAAGACCTCATCCTTTGGTTTATGTGAGAAACCAAGCTTCACAATGCCCAATCATTTCTATACCAAGACCTCATCCTTTGGTTTATGTCAGCAATCAAGCTCCACAATGCCCCTTCATCATTCCATGACCTAGTCCTTTATCTTGTGTGAGAAATCAAGCCCCACAAAGACCTATCGTTACCATCTTAGGACTTTGTCTTTTGGATCATGTGAGCAATAATGCTCCCTAAGGCCCTACCATTATCCAACCACAAATCATTACTTATCTAGTACGAATCCCATCCAAACCTTAACCCATCTAATTATTTAAAGACCAAGCTGTGTTCAAAACTAGTATTTTCTAACTCATTAGAAATGAAAGCCTAGACAACCAACCAATCCAAGATGTTTTTTTTAACTAACCACTTATGATAAGTCAACTTGTGATGAATCACATATTGATCCTATACCAGTTGTCGAGGAGTCTCACACTGATGAGCCAATCTTTTCTGAATCACTTCTTAATGATTATAACTACCTTTGGGAAAATCATTACCTCGACCATGTGCTTATTTTTCAAGAGCCTCATATTGACAAACCAATCTCTGAGGAGTTATCTCTTGATCTATTTCCCATCCTAAAGGAGTCTCACTCTGACAACCTAGTTCTTATGGAGCCCATTATGCCATCACAAGCTATTACTTGTCCAAAACCAAATATTCAGCAAGACATCATTGTAATAGAGTACTCATCAAATGAAGAATCAAAATTAGATTCAAGTTTTATTCTTGAATTGACATCAAATTTAGCATCAAAATTGGAATCAACATCATATTTAGAGTCCCTTGGGTTGGAATAAAATTCAAAATAAGAATATGTTCATGGTTATTACAACATTAGTTACGCATGCCTCACAGATCAATTTGAATACATTTGTGATCCTTATATAATTTTTTAGGATGAGTACTTTATCTTCGACATGATTTATCCTAGTATCTTCTATAAGGATTGTGTGGTCTCTCCCCATTCCATTACCATTCCACATGCCATTACCATCAACCAAAATAGCCATATCATTGACATTCCATTTCCCACAAGTGTTAATTGGGATTGATATAATCACACTTTGTTGAACTACATCCATGGTGACATAGAAGTTGAAAAAGAGAAAGGAGGCAAATACCACATTCATATAGTAGAAGAACACTCTCCTAGTGAAACCTTTTTAGAGGTGCTAGGGGACAATTAAAGCTAGAATTCAACATCTTCTAGTGAAACTTTTTCAAAAGTGCTAGAAGACAATCAAAGTCAAAATTAAACATTCCTTATTAAAACCTTCTCAGAGGCACTACAAGATAATCAAGACAACTTCATTGGTGAAAACCTATTTGAGGCACCCATAGCTGAGCACAAAATTATTCACTATTAGATGAAGACAAAATCAAAGATAAAATCAAATTAGCTTCCTATCTACAACCTAATTAGATGGTAGCTACTCTCAAGATCAAACAACAAAAAAATCTGGTGATCCTATCAAGAGAACGAGTCTTTAGCCCCACCACAACCAAAATTATGTCAAATCTAGCATCAAAAACATTACGTGTGACTTAAAGTCTTGATCTTTATTTTTTCCCCACCATTCCACATTCCATTATCATCTACCATTCCATTTCACAAAAAAAACCTATCATCTAACTTTTGTTCTTATTTACCATCCATGGATGCACTTTCCTTTGTAGAGGCTACAAGGATACCTTATCTTGATGCTTGAAGGAATCAAAATCAATGACCAATGAAGATCACAAAAGCATTTTTTGCATCCAAATCTGCATTGAGTTTTTGATAGAGTAGCTTTTCAAATGAGGTGTGGGATAGAAATTAATATGACCAAGTATTCTATTTGTATCATTTGTTGATTAGGATGTGCATCTCCCCATCAACAAGAACAATAAAATCAAAAACCACACCTAGGCCAAAAACATGTACCATACCATTTCACATTGCCATGCCATTTTCATTATTACATATCCATTTTCCATTATTATAGATCTCATCTATTTACCCCATCACATGGGGGCAACCCTCTTACTATTTTATACATCCTATCATGCCATTCTTATCTAGACCAAAGCCTATTTTTTTACTCAGCCTATCCAATCCTATTTTGATCTTCATTACTTTGGTTATTCCCATGCCTTTTGTGAGGGGATTTTGATCAAGTTTTAAAAATCAATCAAGTTCGCATTTAAATGATAGTCTATGAAAGTAGTGTGATAGTTGATCTAGCAAGATATCTTTCATCCTATCAAGTTTGTTTATTTGAGCCTGATTATAACCACTTATGGGCAAATCATTATTTCACTAGTCTTGATACTAATTATAACCACCTATGGGAAAATTAGTATCACTGACCTATGTCATTGTATCCTAGTTATAACAGCCTATGGGAAAACTAAGGGAAACACTTGTTTATCATACATTATTGCATCACCTTGCCATTACTATTTTTATTTGACTAGTAATTTTTTGGATTTGAGAACTTATTGGGACGTAGTTTATTTTTCCTCACCTTTCATGTGGATAGAATTATTATGACTTGAGATCATTTCAAGACTATGTGGGTCATGCTCAATTCATGTTGAGGTCACCTCAGTCCCCCTTTCCATATGCTCTCACCATTTTATGAGTAACCTAATCCAAATGCTCTCACCATTTTGTGAGAAGGTATCTCATCATTCTCTAATGAGTTAAGATACCTCAAAATTCCAAAAACATTCATAACATTTTAAAAAATCCAAAAATATTTATCTTATCTAAGCCTAGTCAGTTATCCTCGATCTGCCTTACTAGGGCATGATCATTGTCAGGATGCTCTCTTTAGCTTTTGTTTTTAGGCTTTTTGTTTGTTTATTTTTTTTAGGTTTTTTTTTTTTTTTTTTTTTTTAAATTTATTTTTTGTTTATTCACTTGCCTATTTGTTTGCTTTCAGCACTATTGCCTTAACTCAATATATATGCATTCATTGGGTGATTCCTTGAGCACATTATTCTTGAGTCTATCCATATTCATATGTCAACATTGTCATACTAGTTTTTATCATTGGTGCATTAATTTTGAGTGCTTATTGGATCGGGATTCGGTCCTTATGTATATTTTGGGATAGTCTTTATGGTTTTCTATCATGAAGCCTACCATCAAATACTACAGCAAAAAATAGCTTCAAGAAGGTATACAATCAATGGAGTCACATAATTTTCTCCTTGGTACCTTGGCAAATCCTCCCACCCACCTTGATCAATATAACTCATTTGACCATTCTAGTTGTATCATCGTTAATCAGGATGAGCATATCCTCATTGATAGGTATAACTAAATTATTCTATATTGATTAATCTTATTCTTCTATTCATCTCTTTCATTATTTTATGCCCACTCATCTTTAATCTATATTCCAGATTATATCCTTGAGTTATGCTTGTTAATCAGCCCTAACTAGGGCATAATCATCTTTAGCCAATCTAAGTCCTCTTAATGATTATAACCACATATGGGCAAATCATTATTTTAAATTTTATTCCTAATTATAACCACCTTTGGGCAAATCAGTAATTTTTTTATATCAATGCATGCAAGCATTTTCTCATTTGGATTAATCTTAACCATGGGTTAATACCACCTTTCTTCTTATTTCTTTTTGAGGGACCATCCATAAACAAATGTGATGGCCACTCCCTTGAGGGGGCATCATCATAGGCTTCCCAAAACCATTTGAATCTTTATTCTTCAGCCATCATCTTCTTTTTGGCATATAGGCTATCTCTCATTATTTGAGAAGATATTGTTTTGCTTATAGTTTGCAACATCTTCCCAAATAGAGGCAAACTATAGAAACCTAAATCTAGCCATGGATAACCTCCAATTAGGCTTTTGGCCAATTTTCACTTAAAATACACAATTTGGCCTAAAAAGACTAAAACATGCTAAATTATATGAAATTGGCATATCCAAGTGCCAATTTTGGCCAGGGTATCCCTAAATGGGGCAATGCAATTTATGGGCCAGCTAACTTTGATCAGATCATTTCAAGTCAAAATGCCAATTTTGCACCTAGGTGCTCTAGATTTCTCTTTCCTATCAAATCACTTGCACAAGATATGTGCCTTAGTTATTTGTTTTTGGTAACATCCTAAATGGGAATATAGATCCAACACATCTGACATCACCTTCCAATTCCAATCTAGTCAAATTTTGAACCAATAACAAGGAAGGCATTCTAATCAATTTGAGTAATTTGTGAACAAAGTGCTTAATCATGCTTAAAGCTAATTAATCCAAGTTAGAGCCTAATTAATAATTCCATAGAAAATTGTTGAATAATTTTTTTTGAAATAAATATTGAATTTATACATCATCAAATGACCTCATTTCTTGGGAAGACATCCCTAGGCCATAAATATCAAGATTAATGCCTCCCATGCCTCATCAAATCCCTCCATGCCTCTTAATTTATCCTCTATCCCAAATATTTATGATCCTATTTATCAATTTTAATTACATAATTTAATTAATTCTCAGCCACACATCTCAATCCTGAGATGGATGGTTTAGGTTGATTTTAGACATTTGCAAAAATATATAAATAGAGAGGCCATGAACATCATTTCTAAGCTATTTTGGTACAAAGTTATAATGCAAAAATGATTCCAAAATCCATTTTAATTAGTGTTACCATGCCAAATTGATTCTAAGCTAATCCAAGCCATAAGCCAAAAGGTGCTAAGGAGAGATGGAGGAGGCCAAACTTCCATTGCCAAGGACTTCATGAGCACAAAACCAAGAAAACCACTACAACAAGCATTTTGGAGTAGCCAAGGAAGGTAAAATAAGGTTTATTTTGCATTTTAGTTGTGTGTTTTATTCATGTTTGTTAACTAAGCTCTCCCTAGTGTCTAGGCCTAGAGATGTTATGCTAGTTAGTGTGTTTCTTTCATTTTGTTTTCATTTTGAAACTAACACCATACTAACCATCCTCTCTTGAGTCAAATTCCTAGTTCACATAACCCACTGCATTACATTAATTGGAAATATATTACATATTTTATGAAAGAAACATGCAACCATAACAATCATAGTTTGAATCACAAAATATAAACTATCAGCATCCATTATAGTTATGTTACTATTTTGATTATGTGAATATAGGAAATCACAATTTAGATTTGAAATTCAAACCTTAATGTAGAATAAATTTGAAACACTAAGAAGGAAATATGAAACCTTAACGTTAAAATAGCTAGGGTTTTCCATGCATAAATCAATTATTGGGTTCATTAAAAAAAATTGTTTTATGATTAATGCAATATGAATAAGATAAAACTATAAATATTTAGACTATGTAAAATAGGGAATTAGTTATACAAATATTAATGTAAAATGGTAGATTGATATAACACTTTCTATATTTAGAATTGACAAAACAATGGAGAAGAGATGCAATTAGTTTATTTTTAATTTATATTGCTCACTATATTTGCCAGTCTCTAAAAATGTTGTATGTCTATTATGTAACCATTTAGAATAGAAAATAGGAGATCAAAATTTATGTTAACACTACCAGCAAAGCTTAAACCCCTATGATAACTAGTATTATCTAAGTTATACCAATTTTTCCCCAGCTAACTATGTAGATCTATATTACATCATATCATTTCTATTGCACCTGTAAATTACTTATATGTTTCAATTATCCTTGGTCATATGTGTTGATTATTTTTTTACTTATCCTTCCTTTGAAACCCTAATTTCAATTTTGACACAAGATGGACATTGAAAATTAGTCTACAAAGTTATTGTGATATCCCCAATCACTCCCCACTGAGTGATTAAACATTGCCTACATTTTAATACTTTGAATAATTTTCACACCATGTGTATTTATCTCACCTAGGTGTGTTTGTGCCATTGTGATCAATAGAGTATGCAATGTAATGTTTATATTTTAACACTTAACATTGTGCAACTTTGACATGTGTTTATATTTATACTAGGATCTATGGTGTCTCTTTTGATGGGTTTTTAAATCTGTGTGTATTTATGATAGTGTCTCAAAAAAATTCTAATGGATTTCTCAATGTAATTTCCAAGTAGTGAAAAAATAAACAAGTGAGTATGATCTTAGGATTGATTTTTATTTATAATTGACTCTTTCATATTTTTTATTATGACCAACCCATGAAACATGTCTTAACTAAACTAATAGAGACTTCTAAATTTTAAGATTATTCATTGAGTGTTCTTGGACACTATTGGAGGACACCTATGGTAAAATGTAAATGTCTAATTATTGTTATGTTATCTTAGGAATGAAATCTAGTGATTTAAGAAATGATGATAATTTTTTAAATATTATGGAGTGTTATTTTATAAACTAGGTTCATCCTAAATAAGTGTACTAGTAAATTAGGTTGACCAAGACAATAAGTAGGTAGATAGATATGGTAAAGTGTGCACAAGAGTTAGATGTGTACACAAAAGTCCAAGTATGTCAAAGTGGATCAAAGTTTAAATTTTCAATTGTCTAATATAAATTTTGGTGTCTATATATGCATACACACATTAGACCCTAGCATGGTTTCATCTATACTACATTTTTTTTCATAGACACACCATTTATCCATTTCTCCCACCATGCCTATATTTGGGCATCCTATTACACCCCCCCCCCCGCACCTTACCACTTCATCCTTACATAAGTATATGCATACCTATTGAGCTTTGCATGATGATACATTTATAGATGACACGCGTATATGAGATTGATATGACACTTTGATACAAAATTAATATGAAATTTTTATACAAAATTAATAGACATTGATATACCCTTGAGGTATATATTACCATTGATTTTACACAATGTTATATATTCTATGTGGTTGAACTTAGATTTATTGATTTTCTATCTATTTATTTTAAATGTTGATATTTTGTAATGATTACAAGTGTTTTATGTATTTTTTTAAAGTATTTTAAAGCTTTGGCTATATAACATTATGACAAATTGTGATTTTACCTCTTTCTTTTGATTTGAGTGATTTTAGGAACAATTTTTTTAATCCCTCATTTCAAAAGGGTGACATATATTTAGATTTTTCAAGATATTTCAAGATGGACTAGAATTTTGGAGGTAACTCAGAGTAATAATATCGACTTCCCTGATCAAGAATTGGATAAGGTTGTCATAACTCCTTGATAAGTGTTATCTATGTCTAGCATTTGTTTGAAATTTTCTAAGTGAAATAATTAGAATAAGTGGACTGGTGTTTTATTTTTAACTTACTACAACATTTGACTTGCATCCTAATAGGTGTATTTATTCCTATGCTCATTTTTCAATTTTTTATTTTTTAAATTTATAATACTCTCATTGAATTGATATAACATTGATTACTTGTGTGTATATGGCCATTGCTCATAGGCATACCATAATTTGTGAATTATCAAGGCATGGATGAATAAACCTTCACCCTTTGTTCCTTACATAAGTCAAGATAGTGCTTTAATTATATATCATTTTTTATTTGATACACAAATGAATTAAATTTAATATTACATAAAAGTAGTGGGAATATGTAGACACATTTTGTATAATACTTGTTGTTGGATTTTTTTTAGTATTATTTTATGCATATGGATTATCAGTTCAAATTAGGGGATTATTGGTGCTTGTATGTATGCTTATTGATCTATAATTTGGTGGATATTCTGCATATAATTCATCAATATAAATATTATTTAACTTATAAACTTTCCTTGATTTATTAGCTTATTTTTTGTACATGTAATTACTTTAATATAGCTAATAAATGTGAACAATACATGAATGAAAAATGATGTGTACTTGAAAGGAAAACTAGATGTGAAAAAGGATAAACAATGCAATAAGATTAAGACTAAAAATAAACACAAGGTTACCCTAGAGAACCCAATTTGGGAAAACTCAAGAAAAATAAAGGATATCTTCCTCTTTCCATTATCTAATTTTATAATTATAGGTTTACTACCTTCTCTAGGCCTTCATAGACACTCATTACATTTATAACATGCCCAATACCCATACATGTTTTACAACTTTTTCAGTTTCACTTTCCTTACACACTACCAATTCCATAACACATACAATCAAGAAGAACTACTTAAGAAAATAATGATAAATTTAACCTCATATAGGATGGGTATCCATAAATGAGTTTCAATCCAGAACCTATGTGATTTCAATTCCTTATAGTTGATGGAGGGAAATCACATCTGAATTGCATTACTACACCCCGATAAAATTTACTTTCATCCCATATTCAGGATTCAAATCACATTAAATAAATGAATCCTAATTGAATATAATTCTCATCAATTGATTACAATTACTCTCTCCATGTACTTTTATACAATTCAACACCATCACAAGCTCACATGATAATCCCAAAATTCTAAAAATGATGAAAAATATCTACCCTATCCCTTGAAATTATTATAGTTAAAACATGAAATGATGTCATACTTTTTTTATAATAACATGTGGTGGCACCATGGGAAAATGTCCTATAGCTTATGGAGGCACTTGGATTGACATGCCATTTTTTAAAATTGCATAACTTTTTGAGAGGAATCCAAATATGTAATAAAAAAATATCTTTGATGAATTATTCATACTAGTTTAGCTTTTACACCACAACCTATTTGTATTTGAGGTCATACCATGGCACAACATCTTCTTGAACCCAATAAATGGTTAATAAACATATCCAAATGATAAATTATGATATAAATTTCAATTCAAGTGCTTCAAGTTACATTATTATACAATAATAATAGAGGATTGAGTTAGCTAACATAACTAATTCAAATTTTGAATCAATTACTCTTTTTCTTTGTTTTTTGTATGATCCTTTAGTCTTCTCTTATTTTATTTTTTTCTATTTCATTTTTTTTGTGCCTAAAAACTAGATTTCCATACTATCCTATGTCTTAGTTTTTTTTCCTTTGGGACAGATTCATCTGTCTCACAAAATATGTTTCATACCTTTTTGTGATCCCTTCTGCCCATTGTTGAATATTTTTGATGTTTTGATCCATGGATTTTGATATTTATTTCTTCTTTGGTCATTTTTTATGCCAATATGACTTCAATTAAAATATGATATGTATATTTATATAAAGGAATGTATAGGCATTTCAATAATAAATATCAAGGGATTTTATTTGTTAATTATAAGAATACTTAAGTCTAGGCACACTCTATGTTTCTTTATCACTACTCAAAGAATCGCATTAAACTTTTTATTATATGTTGTACTAAGATAAGGCTAGGTTAAAGTTCATGTAGTTTCATCCCCACATAAAGAAGAGGAATTAAAGGCCTCACTCTATTTATCTATTCACATTGTACAAGAATTATGTAGAATATAATTGTAGTATGCAAGATACATAGATGCAACTCCATTAAACTTTTACTGCCCAACTACCTTATCCCTTCTCCTTTTTCCAATGTTCTATGATGAATTGGATAGATAAAATTAAAATAAAAATTATAAATTTATGCTTACAAATTTATAAAAAAATATTTCACAACTATATGACATTCTACTGAAAGGTGACAAAGAAACATGTAAAACCCAAAAATGTGCATAGTACATATTCGATGCTCAAAGAAAAATTCATCAACATTCTAGGCAAAGTCTATTTGAAAATAAAATCTTCCCTAGGTTAATTTGGTGGATTCTAGATAATCACTAATTTCATCTTCTATGTTTTTTACTATTAAACATCACATAGAGCCTCATACATAGTCTAGAACCATGTATAGAATTTAGATTTGATCATCATGTGTGAATGTTCCATATATTTTTCTTATCTTTTAATGTCTTTGTTTATTATAGATTTATGTTTAATGTTATTTTACTATTTTCATCAACCTATGGTAGATTTTATTATTGTCTAAATAGGTAGATGGTAAATCACCCTCATGCAATCATTTTAGCATGTTCTGCTTAGGTAATTATCCCTAATTTAAAATTAGATAAAACACAACTCTAATTGAATTAATTTCCTTTTATGAACTTTTCATTTATGTATTTTTTTATGAAATTTCCATTTATTAACTAATTTATTATCATTGATGGGCCTGAAAAGAAGACAACTAGTTAGTTCACACTATTCACTAATATTGATGTGGGTTTTATGCACTCTTCAAAAAGTTTTAAATGCGGTAAAATCTAAAATTTTGGTATCTATGTGGAAGTAAGTTACACTTGGGGGAACTATTTTTAGGTATATGGTTGGAACAACCAAGTGGTGTAATAGATGGTTAATCCTATGGGTTGTTCAACCAAGTTTTATGGGTATATGTGGGGTTTCTAATAAAAATGAAAATCACTATGTGATTCAGATGGTTGAAAGACTAATCTAAGGTGTGTAAATCTCAAAAAAATTCAAAATAAATAAGGATAAGGTATAAAATAAGGATTATATGTTTTTGAATATAAATTTCTCAACCTATCTCTTTAGTGGGAAAATATTTCAAAAACCAATGTTTGTTGTTTACAGTTGTTGCTTAGTTACAAACAAACATAGTTGGGAGTCTGAGTAATCAATACAGGATGCTTATTGGTCTCAACTAAAGGCTGTTCCTTTTAATGTTGTTATTGCATACCTTTATACTAGAGATTACATCTTATACAAAGAAGTGATCTAAGTTAGCTATTACTTACTCTTAGAATATTATATCAATTGAGAGACTTATACACACTTTAGAATAGTGATTCAACCTTTACTAACTACATAAATCAATGAACATATCAATATTTAATATTCATAGCATATCTAGGATTAACATTCATAAACATAATAGTCAAATGATTTCATATAAATTGCACACATAAGAATTATTGAATCAATTTAAAACTAAAGAAACTTTATATTCATGAACATGAAAAGGGAAGAAGATAGAACAAACATAGCTACATGACAATCAAGATCCTTGATTTATTCATGTATTTCATTCAAAACTTTAACCCTTTGAAAGAGGGTTACAATTCATATCTATAGACTTGGGGAATGGGTCACCTTATCCTCCAATATTAGCATGTGATGTGTACATATTAATAGAACATAAGATAATTCTGAGTTACATAATGATGCATTATAAATAGCTAGCCATGAAATGTATGTATGTTTCTCAAAAGTTACTTTAATTATAATGTGTGTGTGTGTGTGTGTGTGTGTGTGTGTGTGTGTGTGTGTGTGTGTGTGTGTGTGTGTGTGTGTGTGTGTGTGTGTGTGTGTGTGTGTGTGTGTAACTAAGACTCTACTATTAATTTATGTTGACTACATGAAAAAAGTACAAAATTAGCTAATCTAAATTGGCTCTTAATTGACTTGTCTCAAGAATAATATAGGAACTATAGTAGTAATTTTTGTTACTAACATCATAGTAACTAGAAGTGAACTCATAGATTCACTAGTCATTTGAACTATAATCACCATGGTGATAATATTTTGAGGTTGTACCAATGTGGTAGTTTTTGTTATTGGTAGAGTTGATGGAGTCAGCATAGTAGAACTAGTAGGTTCATCTTTCTGAGTAGATTTCTTCTTTGCATCTAAGTCCTGATAGTGCTTATAGGCCTTATAATGGTGTGTTATGATTAGACCCATATCCAAAATATATGGTCTAGTTACCTTATTAGTCTCACCCATTAGCTTATTATGATCTACCTTGGTTGGTCTAAAATCAACTCTAAATACCTATACCTTGGTGGTCTTCTTCCTCTCTATGCTTAACTTAGTCTTTATGTATTCAATTTTCAAACCCTATAGGCTTTATTTGAAATTATCAAAGGATTTTTTGATCATCTAGTTAAATACAGTTTTGGTCACCAATCTACCTCTGTTATCTTGAATAGTAGCCAACTCTAGTCCTAAAAAAATCTATCAGCTTCTTTCTCCTATTTGGCCAATTTATTGATTAATGCCTTTAAAGATAAAACCTAATCTTGGGCCTCTTGGGTCCTTATTAATGATAATTTTAGGGCATTTGAGGCCTCCAATGGAGTTGTCAAATCTAGATGGCTGAAATCCTTATTGGGTGTATACACCATTAGAAAAATTTAGCTTATTGTCATCTTCTTTGAGGCTCATGAAAAATTAGGTTATTTTATTGACATATGGAGTTAAGTTGACTCTCAAAGAATGAATGGAATCAAGGATTTCATAAAATCCAAGGGCAACATCTTGTACATCTTGTTCAATGCTTTGGGGAACCCAAATTACTTTTTGTTGCTCTCTGAGTGTTTCCAAATCTTCCTTGAGCTCTTGCTTAGCCATTTTAGTTCCTTGGTGTATGGCCATGATAGCTTTCATGTGGGTATCCATATATGATTTAAAGTATTATAAGTAAGGGGACTAACCATTTTGCCTATTTTTTCTTTTACTCAGGGAGCATACTTCTTCCCTCTCCTCAATGATTAGGCTCTTACCTGAGTTATCTTATATCTTCCTCTTTCTCACCCTCTCTACTGATGTAGCATCTTTATCAAATAAGGAGGTCATTGTTGGTAATTTTATTAGCTTCAGATTGGGCCTCTTAGAGGTTGAGGCTCTTAGTTCTTTATCCCAATTTAGAAGAGTAAACTTTGTAGGATCAGAAGGTAATGCTTACACTTGAACATGTTCTTTTGGTTATTTCTTAGTTTGGGTGGAAGGATTGGGATTAGAGGAAAAATAATCTTTGACCAATCTATGTTCCCAAATTGTGACATTAGATTAGCCACATATACTGATTGCCTCTTAGGTTCTCTCTTAGGTTTTACCAATGTAGCTACCATGGTAGGAGTGTAAAAAGTCAATGATGAACCCAAATGGGTATAAGGAGTTGAAGTTGAAATCATGGATTAATCAATGGTTGAGATGGACAAGGATAATGTTGATGGAGTGGATGTCAATGGAATGTAAATATAAGGGATGGTAACCATAGGAATAAAATCTATAATAGTGGTAGGCAGAAGAGGTAATGTGGTAGTAGGTAGATTTATGGATGGGTGTAGAAAGAGTAGACCTATATAAATTAATTGATGCAGAAAAAATGTGGAAACAATGAGGCCATGGGTGATTAAAACTATAGGTAAAGAGATTAGAGGGGGAAAACTCAAAGGAGCAGTGAGAAAGGGGCCATCACCAGATGAGTCACCTAGGATAGGCGTTTTGGCCTTGAGTGCATGTAAGCTTAGGAACTTTGCTTGTTGTAGTTATTCCTCATCTACCTCATAGGTTGGATGAGTTTATGATCTATCTTTGGGTTTATTTTGATATTTCTTAGTCATTCTCCCTAATTTTGGACTTATGGACTTTGATGGAAGAGAAGAAGGAATAGTGCTTGTCATGGAGGCTAAAGTAGCTAGTATTTCCTGTTCATCTAAGGAATCTAAGCATAAAACCATAGATTCCATCAGTGCTTCCACTTGTGATTCCATTTGTACACTACCTTCAACTATGGTTAGCTCCTTAGCTAACTCTTACTTGACCTTAATCAGTTCAATTGTTGAATGTTGAATTGGGATCACTTGTGCGTGTTCTTGTGTTGAGGTAGGTAGTTGTTCCTCCTCAACTTCTTGTTGTTCTTGTTCTTCATTAAGTGTTGCCTAAGCTACTAATTTATATTAGTCCTAAGGATGGATTTTAGCTTGTTGGGGATTATGGTCCTCTCCTTTTGGCTATTATGATGGCCCCCCACTTTAGAAATATGAGTATCTCCATCCTCTAGGAGGTGGAATTCAAAGCATTACTTTATCGAGTGTTAAATATGATTATGTTTGGATCACTCTTACAAAGTCTTCATTTATCCTAGTAGTTGTATCCCTTTCTCTAATCTCATTTTCATCTTTGGAATTTAATAAGATAAATCCATGATCAATCAACTCATGGTTGTATTCAAGGTTAAGGGTGTGAATTTTCTTTTGGAACTTTCTGAGGGTCCTAATTTCTATGAGGAAGGATGGGTAGTGCATAGGCTTTCTTTTCATTTGCAACCTCTGCAAACTATTTTCAAACGGTGTACTATATTTTCCTAATAGTTAAATGAGACCCATAAAAGGTAGCCTTCTTATTTTTTGTAAGCTCTTCATCTACGTGATTTCAAATTTGATGAGCAATTTCCTACTTAGCCACCTTGTCTAGAATGAAATTTGGAAGATAAAGAGGATCTACTTTATGCTCCACCACCATGATCACTATGTAATTTGGATGTAGACAATAGTCTCCAATGTATTTTCCCAGTGTCTAGTCTATCTATAGGGAAACCCTTGGTAATGGCTCATCATGAATAGGTGTCCATACCTAAGGTTAAAGGTCCTTGGTAATCTTGATTATGTTCCTTATATACTAAATATATGCATGAAGTTGTAATAATAATATATCCTATTTTTAATGACCTTGGCATTGGGCTCCCATAAGACTCTAATATGCCTATGCATAGTGCCCATGATTGTATCCAATAGATAGGACATCATATATAAATTACCCCGCAGTGCATAGGTACACTCTGAGGTGTCGGAAGGTCTATAGTTATACTTCATCCAAGTGTTATTATTCCTACATATTTCTACATCTCTTGCATTCCTAAACCATCTATTGGTCTTCATACTTTTTTTTTTAAGTAACATAATATTCTAGTTATAGTGGTTGCTTCCAAAGGGAAAGTCCTTATTTCAACAAGAATGATTTCATATGGGACTAAGTCCTTGATCCTGAAATTGTTTGTAGTTAGATGCTTATGAATCTTCTCTATTTGCTCCATTTCAATGTCATTCCACTAACCCGTACCTCAAAACCATATAATACCACTATTATGATAAATAATGATGACTCACCATGATAGTTCAATAATTTTTGAGGGGTTATTTGCATCTTCACTTTTAAATAAGGGTATGGTTAAGTTGGTTGTCCACTCTGTTAGAAATCCCTTTTAAATGACCTTATTAAAAATTTATCTGATTTGAGGTGTTATGATGTTTGCCTTCCATATTATATTCTCTAATTTCATATTGTATATGTCATGGGATTTACCTATTGCTAGATTTTTAATCCATTTCATGATGTATTTTATCATGAAAATTTATTCATTAATACTAATTATGGGAGATGTATCTTTTTCAATTTTAGGTTTATACAATTGATTTGAGTACTCCAACCATTGCCTTATTGTTATGTTATTCTCAAATTTATTTTTTTACTTGTAAAGTTCCCTCCATAATCTTTTTGATTCATGTTTTCCTAAGTAAATCAATTCTTTCATTTGAAATCTTGTATACTTTTTTCCCCCTTAACATTTTCTCATATTATTTCTTCTTTGCTTTTTTTTCTTCATATTTCTTATTTTAGTGATCTTTGAGTTGTCTTGAATTATTCATCATACCACAAGTTTTTTGGGAAACTATTTCTTTCATTCTTTTTAATTTTAGCTTTCTCGCATGTTTTTAGTGCATCTTGGATAGTGTATAAACATAATATTTTCAAACTTTATCAATTATTAATGTTTTCTATCTTGCAAGAACCCATCAAGTCTCAATCTCTCTGAGTGCATGTATTGAGGGGTGATAGGAAAGGGGTGGGTAGACAATTGGTGTTTCATAGGATTTTTATCCCTTTTAACACTTACTATCTACACATGTATCTCATAAAAACCATTCCCCTAAGCTTTTCCTCCTATTTTGTAGCCTCATATAGTCATTTTTTGCCTTCATTAGCCCTTTCCCTAAATTAAACTCCTTTTTGGAAATTTACATGACTATGTCAGCCACATCAACCTTGTATTTTTATTAATAGAACTTAGTAAGAATGAAGTCAGCCATGGCTGACTTCATTCATTATCTAATATGATTTTTTGTTAATTACAATACTAGGTCAACCAAGTTGACCTTGTTAGCTAGAAATTTACTAAGGGTTTAGGATTAGATCCACCTATATAAACACATCTATTTTACCATTCTTAGAGAGACAGAAAGAGTTATTATTCATTTACACTTCTTTACAGTCTAATCTTCCACCATTCTACTTGAGGAGTCTTAGCTTAGGGTTTCTACTTGGAGAAGAATCTAGTCTTGTGGAGAAGTCTTAGATACTTTGGCCTTTCTTAGTGATCCTTACAAACCACACCAACCTCTTTCAAAGCACCTTTGGCCAAGGTAGCTATTGATTCTCAATGGGTTCATCTTCTAGGTAAGTATTTCTAGCTTTTATCCTCTCTTTAGTAGATATAAGTAGCATAAGTAATATCTTTTGAATGATATTGTTCTCTCCATGCATTAAGGTTTTACCTATACATATCTTAATTACAATTCTCTTATGCATTTTTACGTTTATATTTACTAAACCCCACTTTATTCTACAAGCTTTGGTGAGCACGAGATTAGATTTTGCTTTACTCTTTACTAATTTAGTGAATATGAAAACATAGGACTTAGTTAGGGTTATTAAATAATTTTTCTTAATTGGAGGCTTTGTAACCCTCCCTAGTGATATTATTTTGGTAAGATATCCCTTAATTAGGTCTAGTGTATCCATACTGGTCATGACCCCAATTATCTAATGTATCCTCAATTGGAAGTGTAAGTAGGATCTATCTTCTCTGAGCTAGGATTGATTTATAAAATTTGTTGCATTTTCCATTACATACATTATGGTTAACCCGATGTGAAATTAACCCTTGAAATTTTTATTTCATGATTCTTATTTCTATCATTATATTATTTTTCTTTATTTGTGATACTATGTCACCTAGGATGATATAGTTTTAACTTCTATGAGCAAGTTTAACACACAGTCATATCAAAATGACTCTATTATTTTTGTGCAAGTATTCATTAGATAGAGGTTATTGGATTGGATAGGTTGAAATGGTATTATTATTTAGTTCCAGATAATAAACTAAGTTGACCAGGTTAACTCAGTCTTCCAGTTAACATCCATAACAATAAACTAAGTTGTGTCGGTCAACTTAGTCTTTCAATCAGCATCCTGATAATAATAAAAAGTCATGCAGGTTGACTTTGTCTTTTAGTCAACATCTAGATAACAAAATAAGTTGACCAAGTTGACTTAGTCATCTTAACATGCTTTATCAAATAGGATTTTTATAAAACTAGGTCAACCCAGTAAACTTAGTTGGATAACTTGCAAGCAACATTCAAGGCATCTCAATAGAAAATCTATAATCCTAATCATCTTCCAACCTACCAAGGTTCCTTTCTTTATCTCTTTTTCAATTTATTACTTCATTATAGTTATATTTTTTGTAAGTTTTCAGTCTTCAAAACTACAATCCTATAGCAAATTAAGTTGACCTAGTCAACTTAGTTCTATAGCACATCTTCTGTTTGAAAGACTAAGTTAACCTAGTTGTTTTAGTTCTTAAAGACTCTTGATTCTACAAAATAGTATCAACCTAATAAATTATTTTATATATTGTTTTCATATAATGTCATTTGAACTGACTTTGTACCATTCTTAATTTAGTAATTAACAATGATATGCTAGTAATTAATTCACACTTTTATTTCTAATTATTTTCAAGCTTAGAGTAGCTCACATAGTCTAATTAGGTGGTTTTTCAACTCACCATTTAGTTACACTATTTTTATCTTTTTGCACACACTAACAAAGCACACAATATTCAAAACACATTTAACATTTGTCTTCCTAAGGCCTACCTACTTGGATTTCATCACCAAGGGGGAAGCTAACTTGGCTATCTAGCCAAGTATAAACATGTGGTTAATGGTATATATTGGAAAATCACTTGACACCCTTATCACTATGGGATTGTAAAGTGAAGGGGTAGGCCCCAATACCAAGCCATTACCAATGCCAACATAGATCCCTTTCATCTTAAATGTCCTCAAAACATCCATAGATTGCATTCTAGTTCCCTATTTTTAGCCAACTTCCCTATCATACTTAAAATAAAATTTTATAATAATCTAAAAAAACTCAAGATAACCACTTAGTTATTATTTACTTTTTATTTGACTGCTTTCTCTCTAATCATTGTATGTTGTATTGCAAAAACTTGCATTGGCTAGCATTGGTGCAAGGTTTTGTGATGTGTGCCAATTAGATCATTCTCATTAATCCAATTATTTGTGTGTTTTCTTCCACTTCTTTCTTTACTTGCATTGTAAAAACTTTACCTATTTTTATCACCTTATCATTCTATTTGGCATAGTCTCTTATAGACTGTCTTTTCCCTATCTATAGTACTAACTTGACTTGGTCAAACCAGTATTCCTTTATACCAATTAGGTTATAGTACTAGGTCAACTTGGTCAACTTTATATCCTTATCAGGTGTCTTTCTCCCTATTTGCAATACTAAGTTGACTCGGTCAACTTTGTATCCTTATTTGCCTTTTGTGCATTAGTTTTAAGTCAATCGAGTCAACCTTGTATCTAATTATTGACCCTGCTCTCCTATCTGGATGACTTAGTTCTTTGTTTATCATTCTTTAGCATTTTATTCATTTCTTCAAAACATCAAAAAGTTCCTTATTAAAATATTCTTGGATAACTTAAATCCATTTAGACACTATATGGGGTATTTCTTTCTCCCTCTCTTTACCTCCCAGGAGAACCCTCACTCTTGGAGCACCTCTTCCCCTCCTTCATCTTTGGATTGTAACATGGCTCAAATCACACCTCAAGATAAAATAGGTGGATATGATCCTTTTTTTACCTATCAAGACAATTCTCATCTTCAATATTTTCAACATAATGTGGGATAAATTGACACAAGTCTATCCAATAATCCCATTGGTAATCCACCTTCCAACAACCCTCCCCCTAATACCAATTCGGGAAGTTCTCCTACAAACACCAACCTACCAATTGATATGACTCAAATTATTGCAAAAGTGACATAAAAAAATAAACATAATGTAAATTTATAACACCTCTCAAATGATGCAATTACAACATCACTAGATCAATATGTCTAATCAACCTCCGGTTATCAATCCTCAAGCCAATCTAACTTTTATTCCTCCACATCTTAAATATGCCTTAACAAATGTTATTTCTCAACCTATCATGAATAAAAAAATACTTCAAAACATATAAAATGAGCCTTTAAACCCTTTTATCATGTCCATTGATATTGGTAATATATCTATGACTATCAAGTATGATGGGGCTAAAGACCATACATCCTTTCTCAAATCATTTGGCAATCTTTATAAAGAATGGATCCAAACTAATACTTTCACCACAACTAAATTTTTAATTAAAAACTTCCCTAGTGATGTATTGAAATGGTACAACCAAATTCCCTAACATTCCATTTGATAACTTGAGGATTTAGTTGATCCTCTAGTTAAAGAGTTACAACATAATGACCTTCCCAAAAATTACCTTAACCATTTCATCAATGCTAAGCAATCTCCCATAAAATCAACTCATGATTTTATCAAATGATGGAAATCTCTAGCCCATAAGGCTGACATAATATGACTAATGACAATTTATTTAAACTCTTTATAACTAATTTAACTCCTTTAATTCAATATAAGGTTCAAACTTTTGCTCCTCAAATGCTTAATGAAGCTCTTGACCAAGCCAAACATCAAGACTTCATCATGAAGCAATTTGAACCTAAAACCAAATTCCTTAAAGGATATTTTCAAACTTATACTAATGCCATCACTAGTAATACTCTTCAAACCAAACCAGGTTGCCAAATCTAACAATCCCCCATCTTCTAACATACCACTAACTCTATATTAAATGAAACAATTCTTACCACCCTCTAAACCCTTTACTTATCCTAATAATCCTCCTAAATGGTATGACCCTAATTAACTATGTTAGTTCCACATCAACATTGGTCATTCCCAATAAATGTTTTGAGGGCTTACTAAATTTTTTGTCACCTACATGCTTGGGGATTCCTTCAATCACAAAGCCATGATCCAACTTTATCATCAAGAGTAAAACATTACTTTTCAAAAATGACAAACTTCCAAAGCTTTTTATTCTAATAATCAAAAATATTTTTCCATATATAATCATCAACAAAATACCATAGATTTTTTTTATATTGATGTCAAATATGACCAATATTAAAATAATTATCAATATCTTAATATCACTAAAGTCAATTATCATCACAAACCTACTCATAAAGATCCCATCACAAAACCCAAGAAACCATCTTTGGACGAACAACTTATTAAATATACTAAAACCACTCATTTAGTTTTAGAATCCCATGAGGAACCACCTCCTTCTTCTAAACCCCCAATATCTTCCATTCCAACAAAATGTACCTTAGCTTCTAAAACTCACACTAGTTCTTCTTCTAAATCCCATTAGAACTTTTTTGAAGAACTTAACTCCATGCCTTGAAAGATTACACTTATGGAGTTAGTTTATACTTCCCCTTATCATTGAAAATTCCTCATGTAATAATTACAAGAAATTGAAGAACCATATTCTATAGATGAAGAACCATCCTCTATTGAGCATCAACCTACTAACATGCATATCATTGACTATGTGTGTCCTTATTCCAAACCATTTATTGAATTTATTGAAGAAGACATGATTAATGATGAGATCCTTTTTCACATCAATTATCCATAACTATTCATTAAAATATCCATTAATACTAACCTTATTCATAAAATTTTAGTTGATGAAGGGTCTACTATTAATGTGACATCTTTGTGGCTTATCCAACAACTTGGCTTTAATAAGGATCATCTAAAACAAACCTACCTTACTTATCATGTAAAACTAATCAAATCAACTTGGTTGTATTTGGATTCCTATAAAAATTAGACCTAACCCCATTAAAACTAAAATTATGGTCCTTGATTTGCCCCTATCTTATAACATACTCTTCGGTCACCCTTAGACTCATGGATTAAAGGCCATCACCTCTTCTGATAGCCAATGCATCAAATTCCTACATAATGGAAAATAGTATACGTATGAGGTTGATCCCAACCCATAGAGTATCCAACTTCCTAATCTAAAATCTCAATATCACATTCTTACCATCAACAGTGCTCCATTGCTTAAATTTATCAACATCAATCTAGACTTATAGGTCACTCTAGTTGATTTGAATGATGATGAACCTAATGACTTACAATATACTTGAAACACTACTAAGCTACCTCCCTATATATTAGAAAGGCTTTCCCCCTCTTTACTAGCTCATTATCACATTATCCCTCTCATTGATGAGATCACTAATTTTCCCCCTCCATGCAATGCTCAGGAACCTTCTTACCCAAAAGATGCCTTCACATGAAATGATTATGGAGTGGCCAAATTATTCCATGATCCTTTAATCATGTCTCTACAAAATTTTAGTGAACTTAGAATTTTACCTTCTGAAACCCCCCTAAATCTCAATTATGTACCATCTCTCCAACCTATGATCATAACTACATCATGTTCTAAGCTCAATATTGAGACTTGGATGTACAAAATTATCAAAAAACTTTATCTCAAATACATGTTTTCAATTGATATGTTCACACCATTTCCACAAATTTTGAATTAGATCCTAAAGGTCACGTGCCTCCTACTAATACTACACTTCTTAATACTCCTTGGGTTTTTGAACAAATCCTACCTTCTGAACCTCAAGATATTATTACATCTTCTATACTACCTATAGATCCCATCACTACATCTAACTCTTTCCTCATCAAAGAAATTAATGACACACCAATCTTATCCCTAATACTACTAAACCAAAAGTAGTTATCGAAGAACTTCCTAAAATTAATGTCAATTTACATGAGGATACTTGGAACATTCATTTTGATGGTGTTAAATGCCTTCAAAGAGCTAGGGTAGGTTGTATTCTATAAGCCCTCTTTTAAAAATCATCCCTTTAGATTTTTTCTTAACATTTGACATCACTAAAAACATGATAGAGTATATATATTTAATCTTAGGCATGAGAGCTGCCCTTGATTTAGATATCCAATACTTGCATGCTTTAGGTGATTCCTAACTCATTTGTCACCAAGTCAATGGTGCTTGCCAATACAAAATCAAGAATCTCATTTCTTATGATGAAATTGCAATTAATCTCACCAAATATTTCATTTCTTTCACTATCAATCCTATCTCTCCAAATCAAAATTCTATTGTTGATTCCCTCACTTCTTCAACATCTCTTTTTCATCTGCACCAAGTTTTTATCGATCCCACTTTTATTATCTAAATAAGAAAATCTTAATCTTCTACACAATTAGATGATTTTTTTATCTGCCACATTGAGGCCATTACCATTAGACAAAGCCCATGATACAAATACATCATTCAATTTTTGGAACACCAAACTTATCCTCCTAATCTTGATTATCATGAAAAAACTCACATTCACAAATAATATTTTAAGTATGTATTTTGATATAACATCCTATATTATCATAATGTTGAAGGTACCTTGTTCCTTGTGTTATGAAATATGAGGTTACTCCTCTTCTTGAACAAGCACATGGTGGCATTTGTGGGGGCCACTGTAGCATACATGCCACAACCCATAAATGCTTACATATAAGATACTTTTGGCCCACTCTTGAAAAGGATGACATTAAATTTGCTAAAAAGTGTACTCCTTGCCAGCTTCATGATTATTTAATTCATTTACCTCTAGCCAAGATTCAAACCATAGAATCTCCCTGGCCATTCTCCATGTGGGGATTAAATCTCATAGGGAAATTACATTGATCTCAAGATGGGCATGTCTTTATAATCATAGCCATATAATATTTTACCAAATGGGTTGAGGCTATGCCCCTTATTAATGTCACTAGTAACACCATCTCCAAATTCATCCTTAACCAAATTATTTTCCACTTTGGTTTCCCTCATACTATAATTTCATATAATGGTGATAAATTCAAAAATAAAGATGTTAAACAACTTTGTGATAAATTTAAAATTAATCACAAATTCTCCACCCTATCATCTATAATGTAATGTCCAAGTTGAGGCCACCAAAAAAATATTAATAAAATTATTCAAAAGATAATTCATGAAACCCACATGGATTGGCACCTTCATCTCTATCCTACTATTTAGGCCTATTGCACTAGCATACGTAATGTTAAAGGGGAAACACCATTCTCTCTAGTCTATGGTTATGAATTAGTCCTTCCATTAGAATTTGAACTTCCCTCTCTCTGTATATCTCTTTATGGTATCATACCTGATGAATAATTACATGAAGCTTACCTTCATATCCTCAATCTCCTTGATGAACACCATCTTTTTGCTTTGTAACATATCACCAATACAAGGCTCATATTGCCAAACAACATAACAAACGAGGTAAAGTTCACACATTTAACATTGGTGTTATTATCCTTAAACTACATTACATAGATGAAAAGAAGGTAAATATGCCCAAAAATGGTGGGATTCTTATTTATTCAAGGACATTCTTGGTCCAAGTACTTATCACTTTCAAACTAATGCAGGTCATATTTTCAAAGAACCCACTAATGCATAATTCCTCAAAAATTATTTTGCCTAATCCTTCCCTTATTTTCATGCTTTCTATATATTATCTATCTAACACTTTTTGTAGGATACTTACATGGATCTCACCCTCTACAATAGTTCACTTTGCACAAACCTTATTCCTTCCTTTTGGTCTTTTAGTTTCCCAATTTTCTCATGAGTTACATTGTAAAACTATGGATAGGACCTAGTCTTCCTTATGATGTACTTTTATCCTCTTTATTTTCATACTTTTTACACACTTTTTGGCACCCCTTGGGTTTCTCTTTTGTGAGTTACAGTGTAATAACATGGTTAATACCTGGCCTTCATCACAAATACCATCATTTTCTTCTCCCATTTATTTTTCACATGCTTTATACACCCCCTTGGGTTTCTTTTTTATGAGTTGAAGTGTAAGATCATGGATAGAACATAGCCTTCCTCATAAAATCACCATATTTTCATTCCTTTTCTAGAATGTGTTTTACATCGGTTACGAGTTTTTTATCCTTGTTCTCAGCTTTAGATTTTGCTTCTTTTGATAGATGAAATTTTCATAACAACCTATGTTAGCATTTTTTCCTACATTTCCCTCATTCTTATGATAAGGAATCACAATTTTATATCATTTAATCCCTCTTTCACCCTTTGTTGCATTTATTATGAGTAAAAGTAATTCAAAATTATTTCATGTACCATTCCTCTTGATTTCCTTTCCTTTCACTCTACATTGGATAAAATAAGGTTGAAATCAAGATAACACTTTTATTTCACCTAAATTTATGAGATTTTTAGACAGCATGCTCTCTAATATCTCTCTCTTAGAAACCAAGTCCCAAGTATTCAAATGAAAATCATCTTTCACACCCATGTTTGGTTCTCTAAATCTGTATAGAGGAGGAATAGAAAAATCTATCAAGAAAGTTAAAAGCCAAATCATTTAAAATAAAAGGCAATGATATGCAAAAGGTAACATACAAATCTCAAAAGTTAAAATCACCCCAAAATATGTAATTACAAGCACATCTCCTATTTCTAATCAAAGCTCAAAATTCACAATTGGCCTCACAATAGAGTCGAGGTCCAATAAGGTGTGGTAGGCTAGTAGATTAGAATAGGAGAATTCAATAAACTCTATGGTGCTACCTACTTTCTCACACAATTACCCAATCTTCACAGTAGACCGACAACTCTGTAAAGGGTCTTGAGGGATAGGGAACATGTTTTAGGAAGGTAGGTACATTTTAATTTATATGTATATAGCCTTCATGGGATGATTTACATACTTCATTCATTGACATAAGAATTGTGTGGCTAAGAGAAGTTCTTCAGAGTTCTTAATGCCAAAATTACACTTGTTTTGACAAACTAAATTTGAGTGTCTTGACTTCAATAAAGAGTTATTTCATTCTCCCCTCCACCCATTTCATTTCCCACCTTGACAAGCAAGTCTATTTCTAAATCTATTTTCTCTCTTCTATACTTCCTTCTTCTTCACATCTGAAAAACATGCTAGCACTACTTTGTTTTAGTTTTATCTATCCTTAGAACAAAATAACATGTTTGAGTAATTAGGATTACTTTATTTACATCTTCACTCTATATTCCTAGACATACTCTGAGTTAGTTTACCATTTATCATTTTTGCACTACCCTTTTTATGGACACCTGCATCCATTTCTACTTTCATGTACTTTTTCTATTGTTGAGTGAGGTTATTTTATTACTTATCACTCATCAATGTTTTTTTCTCTTTTATGCAAATTTTTCCATTAACGATTGAGAAAGAATTTTTAATTCTCACTCATCAATGTTGTTTTACTATTTTTGATTGCCCATATTTGTTTAAGTAAGGATTGTCACTACTTTCACATTGATGTTTTATTACCATCCTTTTTGACATGTAGCCTTGGTTTGACTTGATGAGTTTGCCTTTCATACTTAAGGTTTACTTGTTTGAGTCTTTCAATCTTTGGTAGCCTTGGCTTTTTGGTTACCTGATTTACTCTAAATTTTGACTTGGTCATTTGGTCTAACATAACATTTGTCACCCCAGCTTACCAAATTTCTAAGTACACCCTATCCACATAAAATAAGTTATCTTGGATTTTTTGTGTTTGTTTGTTTTTAATCTTTAGTTTTGTATCCTTGGGTTTGTTCAAAGCAGTCTTTATGCCCTCCATAATTAAAACTAAAAACATAGTAGATAACCATTTTATGATAAAGGTAAGTCAAGGTACTACACATTTTAATTTTTAGTTATTTCCATTTTATTAATTTACTTTCAATCATTTTATGCTTTAAAAATGCTACAACCTTTTTTTAGATTCAACATTGTGTGTTATTATGTTCTTTCTCAAAGCATCATCCCCTGTTGTACCTATGTGACACATGATGAGCTTCGAGTAGGGCATATGTATACACATAATATTTTTAAAGTTTATCAATTACTAATGATTTTTATCTTGTAAGAACCTATCAAGTATTAATCTCTTTAAGTGTATGCCTTAAGGGGTACACCACGAAAAGGGTGGAAAAACTATTGGTGCTTTTTAGGATTGTTGTCCCTTTTAACACTTGTTATCTACACACTTGTCTCCTAAAAACCATTCCCTTAAGATTTGCCTCCTATTTTATACCCTCCTCTAGTCATTTGACACCTTCATTAGCCCTCTCTCAAACTTAAACCCCTTTTATCAATTTACATGGCTATGTCAGCCATATCGACCATGTATTTTTATTAATAGAGCTTACTAAGTCAATCATGGCTGATGTAATTCATTATCTAGTATGTTTTTTTCAATTATAACACTAGGTCAATCTTATCGACCAAAACCTTCTAAAGGGTTTAGGGTTAGATCCACTTATATAAACACATTCATTTCACCATTCTTAGAATCTACTCTTCTATCATTCTACTTGAGGAGTATTAGCTTAGGGTTTCTGCTTGGAGAAGAATCTAGTCTTGTGGATAAGTCTTGGATGCTTTGGCCTTTCTTAGTGATCCTTAAATACCATAACAACCTTTTTTAAATCATCTTTGGCCAAGGGAGAGATTGAGTTTTTATGGATTTGTCTTTTATGGGTTTCAAACTGTTTTCGCTTTTCTACATTCAAAAAGAAATGAGAAACTAAGATAAATGGTTAAGGGTTTGATGATACCCAGATGAAGTCTTGCGCACCAAATTTAGAAAGTTGAAGGAAATCCTCTTTGGTTGTGGAGGATGACACCTATAGGAGGAAAAGACTCAAACACAGAGGTTGTTAGATACCTAGAAAGTGGACTACCAAGCAAAAGCTTGGTCCTAGAAGTGCAAAGACTTCTTGGAGGATGACAGCCCACTGATTATTAAAAAGTAGAATATTACTAGAAATAGAAATGATAAAGACTGAATAAAAGAAATGAAAGCAAATGCGTACCTGTAAGTAGCAATCTATCTTCCATAGTCGCTGATGTCGGTTAGGCTGTCGGTGTCGGTTGGTCAAGTCTGCCAACATCGGTTAGTCTACCGATGTCAGTGAAGGTAGTGGTCTCTGCGGCCGACGTCAGTCAGGGCAATGGCCTTGGACGGGGTCTGGGCGAGTTTATGGTCGATAGGATGCTCTGCAGAATGGTCTAGGTCTATTTAAGGGTCTGAAAGTTTGTTAAAGGGGTGCAGGACAATGGACAGAATGTCAAAAAGGGACAGAGGGGTAGAGGAGGCCTTTCAGCATCTCTGGGAAGGGTAGGTCAGGTCTATGGTCTGGTTGATAGTCTGGTTGATGATGGCTGAGTCTAGTTCATAGCACTTAGAAGCAATAACTAAAAAACATGATGAAAACACAGAGGAAATACTTACCTATGGTTTGCTAAAGGAGTGTTGCTTGTCCCTGTTACTGATGCTACTGGTGTAGAAGACCTCTAGCAAGGTGGAATGACTGATGTAGAGTACCTATTGTTGTTGTAGCTTGTTGTGTGCTTGAGAGAGAGAGAGAGGGAAAGAGGTTTAATTCATGTTTGGGGAGGACTGGAAGATTGGCTGATTGAAGATTGAAGATCGGATTGAAAGAAGGTCGGATCCACATTCTGGAGGTGGAATGTAGTTTTGAAGGCAACCAATGTTGGCAATATCATCGACGTCGGTGGCTGGAAGGCAGGTAAAAAGGCTAAAAATAGCCTTTCGTTCATTTTCCCAACTGCCAGGTTTAAGTGTCGGGGTAAGAAACGGTCGAAGGTGGTTTAATAGGCGTGGGAAATGAGTGGAAGGGAAGTTGGAATAGGTCATAGAGTGATAAATGAGGGTATCCAAGGGAAAGGGAATCCAAGGGGAGGATGATGTGTCATGAATGAGGTGTCAAAGAGGGGTGTTTATTAATCTAAAATAGATAATTATTTAAAATTAATAAGACATAGGGGGCATGGTTAGAATTGGATCAAGGGGACCAAGGGGGAGAGTCAACCAAGGGTTAGACACGATTCCAGTGTCTACATTTGCCCCTTTTTGTCTTGTTGGTTGTTCTAGATGAACTGCAAGACAAAAACAAGAGTTGATTGCCCCAGGTATGGGATGAGGTTGCTTTTCATCTTGTTGGTTGTTCTAATGAACTACAAGACAAAAATGAATGTTGGTTGCCCCAATTATGGGATGAGGTATTCCCCCTCAAAGCAGAAGTTGAGGGAAGGGAACCTGGAATTAGGTGTTGATTTGATAGAAAGTGGATTGATGGATATGGTGAGGGGTGAGTGTGAACGCTGCAAAAGTTGAAATTACACGCATACCACTTCACGAGATGGTCAGGTCAGATTGTCGCAGGTCAAGGGTCAAGGAGTGCCAAAATTGAAATAATCGAGCCCCAGCATTTAGTCGTAGCTATTTGGGTTACTCGATCCAAGTTGTAGCTCTAATGGGTCATCGTGTTTCAGGTATCTTGGGCTCAGGAAGTGCTCCTAGAAAACATGAAAAAAGTCACAAGCAGTAGGGATCAACTTACTCGCAATCCAATACTTGTGAGGGTTGGTGACAACTTGCTAACTAGGCGTGAGGTAGCAAAGGCAATTGAAACAACCAAGGCAAAGCTATCTCAAAAGTGGTCGGAGGAGATAGGCATGATCTCCAAGGTTGGTGGTCGAGGATGGACAAAGGAATGGCCAAGCTAACCTCAGAAGACCCCATGTCAACTGAGTGTTGCCTACATAGCCCATGTTGGAAGGGCCTTAGGCCAATGTAGTTCTCCCTAAAGGGGAGGAAGGGTCAAAGTGGTCAGTGATTGGTTGTGGTCATGGTCAGGGTCAAGGGTAGAGGTAAGATAGTTTGTCCATTAGGTAGATGAACAAATGGATGTGGTCGAGCTAACCCCAGAAGATGTCCTGTCATCTGAGTGTTGCCTGCATAGCCCATGTGTGAAGGGCCTCATACCAATGTAGTTCAGACTAAGAGGCAAAATGGTTGATAGATTGGTTTTGGTCATGATTATAAATGATGAGGGTAATGATGATGTCACAGCCTTTTCCATGTGATCATGTATTCTGCAACATTGGTTGAGTGGTCTTTCATCCCTAGCAAGTTTCTATATTGGTGATGGATGTATGCTAAAAATGAATTGAGATGATTTATGCTTCAGAAAGTAATGGTTTATGCTTGGCATAAATTGTGTCCGGTTGATAGTTTCTATGTGTATTAGTTTCCATAGAAACTATGTGAAATGGACTAGGTCATGTGAGTGGTCTAAAAATGTTTGGTTGGATTGGGTTTGGTTGGATAGATAATGATTTGGTTAAATGTGACCAAGATGTAAAAAGTGAAAGGCGCGTTGCTCTTTCATTGACAAGGACCATAATGGTAGCATAGATGGAGGGTTTTTAGAAACAAAATCCCCGTTCATGCATTACGTCGTTGACTAGTGGTTGTGTTAGAGAAGTAATCGAATCACTTGACATTAAGTGAGCTCGAAATATCTTGAGTATGTTGGGGTGATAGGTGTGATATGTGATATGGATGGAAGGGGGAACCCCTTTTGGCAGGAATAACTTTGCCCCTTTTATAGGTGACTCTGAGAACAACTATAGACAAGTCCATGACCTTATAGTTTGTCAGTCATTTTTTTTTTTGGGTAGGCTGATCGATGCGGAAAGCCTGTGTGGGGATGTTGTTTTGCTTTGTGGTCATGTTGTGAAGCTGATCGATATGGAAAGATTCTGAGATAATGCTATGTATGTATCAAAATTTAGGCATAGCCATCCTTTGAAGGAGTGGTCTATATTTTGCTTTGTATGTTTTTGATATGACTTTGGCCTAGCTATCCTTCAAGGGAGCAGTCTAGTAAATACAGCAATTATGTAGCTGTCCTTCGAGGGAGCAGTCTACATTTATGATTTTTATGACCTTGGAATATGCATCCCACTTTTATATTATTTTTTTATTTTATTTTGTTTTTTTTTTGTTTTTTTTTTACTGGACTTTTGGTCATGGACTTGACTATAGAGGTTTAGAGGGTTTCCCTTTTATTAGGACAAAGAATTCATGCTTGACAAAAGGGTTAACTAATGTTTGCAGGGTTGAGGGTTGAAAAGGAATAAAAATGACGATGACAGAGATTACTCAAGGGATCGAGCTCAAGTTAAACGTCAAGTGAATAATTACTTTGACTAACAATAGACTGGTCAAAGATGCAAGGCATAAAGGGGATTAGGTTTTGATAAGTCCCTGATCCATGCTTGTGCGTCATGATGTAAGGTCCGAATCAATTAGGAGAAAACTTGCCCCATTTGCTTCATTCCAAATTGGTCACATGTTAAAGATGATTAAGAAGTTGGTTGATGTCATGATTAAAAAAGTCGGTTGATGTTTGGTTGAGGTCAAATGTTTGGTCAAGGCTTGGACAATGCTTGGTCGATGCTTGGTTGATATTTGGTCAATGTTTGGTCAAAGTTGGTTGAGGTTTGGTTGATATTTGGTCGAGGCTTAGTTGATGCTTGGTCGGGGTTGATGGTCAGGGTAAGGTTGAATTCCCCCAGTCGCTAGGGAGAATGTTTGACAGATTTAGTTTGAGAGGGCGAGATTCTGATCTGCCAGGTTGGAGGCAGGAATCTCAAAATCATGGATGGTGATAGAGGAAATGGTTGGTAATGATTTGATTAAAGTGTATAATGGTTGGGGGTCATTATGCTGGACCTCCATCGATTGTAAGGCTTAGATCAAAGTTTGATGATGTTGTGGACAATTTTGTATGAGATCATACAAAGACATCTTCACAGGGGTCGTGTGGTGGGGTTGTTTCCCCACGGAGTCAGGGATTGTCTTGGAGGATGCTGGTCGAGATGTGCTTAAGACAGTAATCTTGGGTTTTGGTTGTGGTGAAGGTTTGGTAGATGGGGATGTCCAAGGGATAGAAACATGTCTTTTCCCTTTATCCTTTTGGATTAGTGGGCTGGTGGTCAAGTTGACCATGTTGATTTTGAATAGTGGGGTTAAAGGCAGTGGAGGGACCATAGTCTGGTGTTGAGATCCCGATTTAGGTGATGATGTTTGTGAGGCATGTGATGGTGTCAAAAATTTGGCAAAGGGGAAGTCAAGAGGATCCTTGATGAGAAGGGTATCCTTTTTCTGGTGTTGATGAATGACAACTTTAAGAGTGCAACAACGCTCAGTGTCATGTCCCGGTGTGCGATGATAGTGACAAAATTTAGTGTTGTCAAACCAAGATGGTCTTGATCTAAGAGTTAATGAGTGTGAAGGTGAGGAGGTATGGGAAGCATGGGATGATGTTGAAGGTTTGTTGATAATATGGTCAAGAAGAAGGGTGTCTTTCTCCAAGCATTGGCGAATGACAACCTTGAGGGTACAATAATGCTCAGTGTCATGTCCTGGTGTGCGATGATACACACAAACTTTAGTGTCATCGAACCAGGGTGGTTTTGGTTCGAGAGATTGGTATGGTTTAAGAGGTGGAAGACTGACGCGAGAAGATTGCAACAATTGTTGTAACATCGAGGCATAAGAACTTTCCAATGGGTCTACGTGTTTTGTTGTAGTAGGGGTTGATGACCTTTGTTTTGGAGGCATAGGAGGCATTAGTCATTTTGGAGGAAATATATGTTTGATGGGTTGAGAGAGTAATGGAGGCAATTTGCCTCTGTGAGGTGTCAGAGTAGGAAGTACTCCTATTAAGGTGGATGGGTGTGGGCCCAAAATAGAGGGCAATGATGAAGGTGGGGGAGGAATTCTCCGGTGTGGTTTAGTGGCCTTCTTTGGTTTGGTTTGAGGGCCACTATTGTGCAAGGCAAGATTAGATATGGGGCGAACACCAAGAGATTTAATCTCTTTTGGCATGGTGGATGCCTACGTGGGTTTGGGTTCAGATGTGGATGGAGGTGAGTGAGATGTAGCGATCTTAGGCAAAAGGCAAGAGGAAACCGTCACTGGGTCTTCCTCAGTCAAAGTGGGTGAAGAGGCAGGGTCTTCTCTTGGTGGAGAAGAAATTGGAGAATGTGTCTCTTTAGTTTGAGAGAGCACAGAGATGGTCATGGTGCCTTCTACTTGTGGTTGAGGAGTAGGAAGGGTATGGTCCCCCATTGGTAGGAGGAAGGATGAAGATGGGGTTAATGGCATTGGTATGGTCGAAGCGTCCTCCAATATAAGAGAGGTCGATGGAGGACTAATATGAGAATAAGGCTCTTCTACCTGTGATGGACGAATAGGAGAAGAAAGCTCTTCTACCTGTGGAGGAGGTTGGTCAGAGACAAGAGGCGAGACCGTGTTGACCGTGCGTATATCATGCTCTTGGGAGCTATCAGCTATGGTCTAGACATTGTTTTGGCTAGGAGGATGGTTAGGAAAAGGTTGTTTAAAGATGTCGATGTGTTGATTAGGTGGTGCGTTCAGGTTATCCAAAATAAGATCTCCCTTATCTATCATGTCTTGGACAATGTTCTTGAAGGTTCAGCAATTGTTTATGTCATGGCCTTGGACGCGGTGATAGTGACAGAGTTTGTTTTCCCTATACCATGTAGGGATGGATTTTGAAGGGTTGAATTGAGGTGGTCAGATTGGAGGGAGATTGAGGACTTCCTGCTTGATGAGTTTTTCCAAAACAGATGCGTATGATTCTCTAATTGGAGTGTATTGACGATGTATGTACCATTGTTGGAATTGTTTTGTGATGCTTTGTGATGTTGAAGGTTGAGGTTGGTCAGTTGTTGTAGAGGATGGTGATCTAATGACCACAGAGTTTACCACCCCTTTGGACTTGGAGTGGGCAGAAGAAGGTCTAGAAGAAGAAGGGTCATCGGTTTTTGCATTGGTATTACGCAATTTGACCCTATTTTCTTCAATAGCGTGGAGTTCACGCTTTCGGGCCATGGTGAAAGCTTCGTCAAAAGTGTGGAATGTTTGAACCCGTAAGGTGGATGAGATGTGCATGGCACATGCTTGAGAAAAGAGCTCGATGAGCTCAGGTTGAGGTAAAGGGAAGGAGAGTTGGTTGATTAAGCCTCTCCAATAGGCAACAAAATTGACTATGGATTCGTCGTCGTATTGTTTGATAGAATATAGGTCCATGATTGAGACCTTTTTGGTGATATTGATCGAGAAGTGGTCAAGGAAAATTTGGGCTAGTTGAGTGAATGAAAAGATAGAGTGACTGGTAAGAGTGTTATACCAATCGAGGGCAGGGCCAAAAAGCGACATGGGAAACATGCATAGTAATAATGCATCGTCATGTGCTATGAGATAACAAGCATGTCTGAATGCTCATAGGTGTTGTTGCGTGTCTTCCTTACTCTAGAAGCAAGTAAACTTAGGAAGCTCCCACTGACTGGGATATGGTCAGATTGGGACGAAGGGATGGATGGGTTCATTGCAAATTTGGTCATATGAAAGGGCATTGCTCGAACCAAAAATGAAAGCCTCAAGATTAGACATTTTGTCCATCTGCATCTTGATGAGATCGACTAATAGATTGGCAGATGGGGCGCCCCCTAGGTTGTAAGGTGCTTGGAAGGTGCTAGAAGAGGTGTATGACGTAGTCAGTTGCGCTTGTATAGGCGCAACGTATTGATGACTAGTCATTGGGATAGATGTGGAAGCTAGGAGTGGTCATGCCATGGAGGTAGAAGGCATAAGTTGACTAGATACCACCAAAGGTGGTTGCATGGTGGCATTGGCAAAAGGGGAGGTAGACAGTCTTGTATTTATAGGTGTAAGAGTGTGTGGAGTCGAGACAATCAAGTTCTGGTATGATGTAGAACTTGGTTGAATTGCATGTGGTTGAGAGGGTAATGAAACCCCGATGGAGGTTGGTCCAAAACTAGAAGGCAAAGCCAAACTTTGCGTATTGGCTATGGTCAGGTTAATGGTTGGGGCAATAGTCTAAGTCATAAGAGGTTGGGTAGCGGATGGTGTTGATGTCATCGCCACTTCACACGAAAGGTCTCACATTTGGTTTCTTGCGAGATAGTGTTGGAGAGCCTTGACGTTATGGTGAAGGAGTCTCTCAAAGTTTGGGTCCCCTTCAAGGATAATTGAAGGTTGATTGGGAGTTGGTCAGGTAGGAGTTCGTTCAGTCTCTAAATGATACTCCATTAGAGGACTAGGCGTAGATGGCAAAGGCGGGAGCGGTTGTTTTCTCGCGTGGTCAAGAAGCATCTTGGTTTGACTACGTGTCAAAACCATTCAAGGCAAGAAAGGGTCGGGTTCCAGAAACTATGTTTTTCAATCTCAAAAAACCAGAATGGGTGTTTTTGACAGGAAAAGGGTCGGGTTTTAAGGTTGTTGTTTTGTGAAAAAAGATTGGACAGTGACTGACGTCAGTTGAAAAATTGATGTCGATGAGAAAAAGTGGCCGACATTAGTCAGATAACCGATGTCGGTGGAATAGGCTGCCGACATCAGTGGTAAAACCGATGTCGGTCACTGTGTCTTCCAAAAATTCAAAGAATTTGAAAGTTTTTGGAAAGAAGAAAATGTTCTCACTAGCTCAAAAAACCAGATAGGAACAGAAAAACAAATGGAGACAGGCAAAGCCTAAGCGTTAAATCCTAAGAATAATTTTTTAGAATCTTGTTGGCTTATGCCTTAGAATGTGTTTGGGAGGTTGGCTTGTAGGATGGGTCCTAGAAGAGGTAGTCTATGGTTGGTTTCAGGTTAGTTTAGGTGTTCAAGAGTCTATATTAGGTTCTGTACATGGCCTGGTGCTAAGGAGCAAGCTCCCCTCACTTTACGAGCCTAGTGATAAGCTGGTCTCACTTAGACAGTATATACTTCCCCTAGAGATTATCCTCTATCAGAGAATAGAGTGGGCTTTCCCCTTGGTGGTGAAATCCAAGTGGGATTCCTGGGATGGGTAAGGTATCCACTGGGTGATGAAATCCCAATCGGACCTTGTCTCAGGTAAGTTAAGATGTTTGATTTGTGCAAGTGGTTTGGATGTGTAACATAAGTGGCCTACGCTTTATTCATGATGTGGTTTAAGCTAATAGATGTGAGAGCTAATAATGCAAGCAAGCAGAAATGAAATGCAAAAGATTTTAAGCCCAAGTCGAAATGTGTCGTTCGGATGAAAACAAGTTGAGAAAGGGTTGAAGAGTATGACTTTGACTAGTCTAAGATGCAAGAAAGAAAGAAGGGTTCTTTTTAACTTTGCTTATGATGTCTTTTGGAAGAGATAGAGGAAGAGAGAGATGTAAGGATAAACCTAATGCACCCTATATGAAAAGAGAGAAAAGAACCCAAGGAAGACCCTAGGGTCCCACCGGGTGTGCCAGAATGTTTCAAACTATTTTCACTTTTCTACAATCAAAAGGAAATGAGAAACTAAGATAAATGGTTAAGGGTTTGATGATACCCAGATGAAGTCTTGCGCACCAAATTCAGACGGCTGAAGGAACTCCTCTTTGGTTGTGGAGGATGACACCTGTAGGAGGAAAAGACTCAAACACAGAGGTTGTTAGATAGCTAAAAAGTGGACTTCCAAGCAAAAGCTTGGTCCTAGAAGTGCAAAGACTTCTTGGAGGATGAAAGCCCACTAATTTTTAAAAAGCAAAATATTACCAGAAATAGAAATGATAAAGACTGAATAAAAGAAATGAAAGCAAATGTGTACCTGTAAGCAGCAATCTATCTTCCACAGTCACCGACATCAGTTAGGCTGCCGGCATCGGTTGGTCAAGTCTGTCGACGTCGATTAGTCTGTCGACGTCGGTGAAGGCAGTGGTCTTTGTGGCTGGCATCAGTCGAGGTAATGGCCTTGGACGGGGTTTGGGTGAGTTTATGGTCGACAGGATGCTCTGCAGAATGGTCTGGGTCTGTCTAAGGGTCTGAAAGTCTGTTAAAGGGGTGCAGGATAATGGACAAAATTTCAAAAAGGGACAGAGGGGTAGAGGAGGCCTTTCAGCATCTTTGGGAAGGGCAGGTCGGGTCTGTGGTCTGGTTGATAGTTTGGTTGATGATGGCTAAGTCTAGTTCATAGCACTTAAAAGCAATAACTAGAAAACATGATGAAAACACAGAGGAAATACTTACCTATGGTTTGCTAAAGGAATGTTGCTTGTCCCTATTGTTGATGCTACTGGTGTAGAAGACCTCCAGCAAGGTGGAATGACTGATGCAGAGTACCTGTTGTTGTTGTAGCTTGTTGTGTGCCTAAGAGAGAGAGAGAGAAAGAGGTTTGATTCATGTTCGGGGAGGACTAGAAGATTGGCCGATTGAAGATTGAAGATCAGATTGAAAGAAGGTTGGATCTGCATTCTGGAGGTAGAATGTAGTTTTGAAGGCAACTGACGCTGGTAATATCGCCAACATCGATCGACAGTTGACCGACATCGGTGGCTAGAAGGCAGGTAAAAAGGCTAAAAATAGCCTTTCATCCATTTTCCCAACTACCAGGTTTAAGTGTCGGGGTAAGAAACGGTCGAAGGTGGTTTAATAGGCATGGGAAATGAGTGGAAGGGAAGTTGGAATAGGTCATAGAGTGATAAATGAGGGTATCCAAGGGAAATGGAATCCAAGGGGAGGATGATGTGTCATGAATGAGGTGTCAAAGAGGGGCGTTTATTAATTTAAAATAGATAATTATTTCAAATTAATAAGACATAAGGGGCATGGTTAGAAGTGGATCAAGGGGACCAAGGGGGAGAGTCAACCAAGGGTTAGACACGATTTCGATGTCTACAGATAAGTCTTGGATGCTTTGGCCTTTCTTAGTGATCCTTAAAGACCATAACAACCTCTTTTAAATCATCTTTGGCCAAGGGAGAGATTGATTTTTTATGGGTTTGTCTTTTAGGTAAGTATCTCTAACTTTGCTCCTCTCTTTAGTAGATAGAAGTTGTATAAGTAATGGCTTTTGAATGATATTGCTCTCTCCATACATTAAGGTTTTACCTATACATACATTAATTAGGATTATCTTATGCATGTTCACTTTTATGTTTACTAATCCTATTTTTGTGCCATAAGCTTTGGTGAGCACTAGATTAGATTTTGCTTTACTTGTTATTAGTTTAGTGAATATGAAAACATAAGACCTAGTTAGGGTTATTGCATATTTTTTCTTGATTAGAGGATTTAAAACCCTCTCTAGTGATATTATTATCATAATATATCCCTTAATTAGGTCTATCAGATCCATATTAGTGATGACCTCAATTATCTAATGTATCCCCATTCAAAAGTGTAAGTAGGATCTATCTTCTCTGAGCTAGGATTGATTTATAGAATCTGTTACATTTCCCATTGCATACAGATAGTGTTCATTATCCTCTCACTTTTTATATACTGTGCTATATTATTATGCACTCCCTTATTTTTTCCATCTTGTATCTTACTAATCAATGTCGCTCTAAAGGCATGCTAATTTTCATTTGTCAAGATAATGTTTCCTTTAGGTGGTAATGTACTTTGGTTGACCCTAGTGTGCTCATCTTGTTGATTGTGTCTTTATGATTAGAGTTTCAAAAAAATTGAGTTGTGATTTGATTTAAGTTTCATGTGAGAATATTTTACATCTAGCTCTTCAATTCTAAGTATATAATTTTGTGAGTATATAACATAATATAATAAACTCTACTCGTTATGTTTCTTGCATGTGTAATTCCATAATATTTTCTAATTACTCATTCTATTTCAAATAATTAAGCTATGTATACTACATAAACCTAGTATCTCTTCTCCAAATTACATGACAACTCCATGTTTATTGTCTGAAGTCCCATTCCATTACTAGTTTTCTTCTTATGCCATCTAAAGAGAATTCATGTTTAAATCCACATTACTTCCCAAAGTGTCAGCTTGATTGTTTTTTATCCTTGCATTAAATTCCCTTATTAAAAAAATCTCTCTAAACTTATTTTACACTAAGAAGTCCTTTTTTAGGGATGAGTATGGGTCTTCACAATCTATATCATGTTCCTTATAGAATTTGAAACTTTTGGGCACAAAATATATTGCAACTATCCTAATGTTTATGTCATTTTCTATGATTCTTATCTATATGTACTATTTATTTTCATCTTATTTTTCTATTCAAATACTTCTACCCGATGATTCATTTGTGAATATTATTATGCCTCCATACCCTTTGTCATTTTCTTATGCTTTATTCCATATTGTTGCATTTTTGTACCCTTCAAAATCTAGTGTAGTGCACCTATCATGTTCATGTGTTCCAATCAAAATGGGTATATCTTTGTCCTTGGCTATGAGCCCTGAATTGGGTCCCCTACTCCAAGGGTAGCCTCTAAAATTCTAGCATACCATTATGGCATGTTCCTAAGGGGTCCATGTTCCCTATTTACTTTAGGGTTATTAGGCTATAATATAGACTTTCCCATTGTTTATGTATGTCTATTTCCCTTCGTTCCTTGTTGCCTTCACCTTTTCCCACTCCTTCTTTCTCTCTTCTATTTGTGTAAAAGTTAATTCTTCATCTATTTAATAGTGTGATCCTTTTAACATGAATCTATTTATTAGTATTATTATTTTATCCTCAAAGTTCACTAATATAACTTGAATATACCTATCCCTTCCTCCTTTCAACTTACCAATCCTACCTACTTGTCCAATTTGGCCCTTCTTGAAATAACCCCAATTTTTTTCTGAGTGTCCTTTCCTTTAGAGTTTTTAGTATAAAAATGAAATGTTTTATAAACTAAAATTTGGTTTTTTCATAATCTAATACCATGTTTACCCACATGAAACCCTTAGTAGCGTAATTAACCATAGAAGATTATATGGGGAAGATTATTGCCATAGGGATATCCTCATGTAATTTAGGGTATATCAATATGTGATCTATATCAATATATATAGAACTACATGATAGCAAACACCTTCCTAATAGCACTACCTAAGTGTCCTTATCCTACCTAAGTGTTCAACATATGTGAAACCCAGTATAGGCTAAGGTAGTTAGCTTCCTCTTCTTTGAGCTTGGACTGGTTAAATTAATTGCTTAGGTTAAATAGGTATTTGATCTAATTTAGGTTCATAACATTTTATTTTATCAAGTTCAAGTAATGGTTTTGGATTGAATAGATTTTGGATTTTGGATTTTGGATTGTATCTGTACAATACCATATACTTGATACATGTGAAGGTTATAAATAGTACTACTTATTAGCAACCCAAGATGCACCCTACTAAAGCATATTTCTCAAATGTCCTTCAAACCTGGACTAAAATTAGATTGGTTAATAATTTATGGGATACCTGTATTTTAGACCATCAAACCTCTAGATTATGAGGCTAGCTCCTCTGATGTATCAACTCTGAATTTGTTTCCTAAAATATACCTTGATTTGGGGGTGAAAAGAGTTATAAGGATAACTAAAAGTTAAATCCTACTCTAGTGATGGTGATATACCTATATTGTTGGTTCATCCACTCAAATTTTTACTTCTAAAACACTAATGAACCTAAAATGAATTAAAAGAATATCTCTAAGACTTCTTATGAAATAGTGTTTCACATGGAGGTCTTGATGAATTACTATGGCTTGGAGGTAAAGGGAGAGAGGTATGATTTGAGACACTTTCAACCTTGTTACACTACAAATCTGATCACTAACCTTCGACACTTCTTATAACCTATAAAAGATAGCTCATCAACAGATATGTGTGGTAAGGACATGCTAAGGGAAGATTCATACTAATTATGCATATCTAAACAAGCATATACACACTATAAATCAATCATATAAATGATAAAATAGTCCATTTTATTGATTCAAGAGGTTACAAAGCTTAAATTTGGTAGAATTTCATTATGCCCAAGAGAGGGATCTTGAAAAAAGGTTTTAAAGCCTCAAAATATAAAACATGAGGAGAGAAGAAGCCAAAATAATTGCATAGAGGAGATAAGAATAATTTATCCAATAATTTACTCAAGTAAATTTTTCATTACAACTTGCTACAAATAGTCCTCAAGAAATCTCTCTATGTCTAGTGCCTTGCATGCTTCTTGAATGAGCTCTTTGACGTTGACAACAAGGTGGTGGGCCATAGTTGACTTGTCCAAACTAATTTAGAAGCATGATACACCATTAATTTTTTAGATAAATCATGTTGAAATTTAGTCATACATTAATTATCTCTTAAGGGTTAGTCAACTCATAATAAGGATCAGTTATGTGTTGATTGACAACTCAAGGACCAATTGTGAATGTAATTTATCACTTGAAGACTAATTAACTCATGTTATTACAAATAGATATTAGTTATGCCACTAATTTCCACTCCAATATAAGTTATTAAGCATGATAACTCCACATTAACTCTCATCAATATCTTATAATGCCATTTTATACTTTACTTAATTGACCAAATAGGTCTACTAAGCCAATTAGGCCTAGTAGCCTAACTTCTTGTACTTTATGGTTCTAAAATCATGCATGAAACAATTATAAACTGAAAATATAGTGATTTTGATACATGACTCAATGAATCAAATCATCATATATACCTCCTTGAGTAAGAAACACCTACAAATTGGTCAAACTAATTGACTAGTTCAATCTGTCTTCCATTTCTATAAACTGGCTTATTAGAAGAGACCAAAAGGGGAATTTTTAGGCATGTTTTTTAGCATCTAATGGCTTGAAAATATATAAAATGTGCCAAACTTTATTCTTCAATGATTAGAATCAACTTAAATTACCTTATACATTTTTTTCTACACTTTTTCCTCTAAAAATTCTATTTTTTTATAGGTTTGTATAGCTTATTACATCACAATACCATTAAAAATACCCTCTATAAGTTAAATTCATGTTTATAATGGTTATCAAGTGATTCATGGGTGTTTAGATGCAATAAACTTGACTTTTCTCAAAAAAAATATGTAGGAGGGTTTTGGAGGTGAACATTCTTAATGATGGTTCATAAAATACAGACCCCCAAACAAAAAATTATTTCCATGGATATTTATTACATATACCTAGTTAAAATTATTGATAAACTTGGGTTCCTATGCAAAATATGTGAAAAGATACATACGTAGAGAAGTTGACTTGTAGGGTTTTGCATGCATTCTGAACCTATTTATGGTCTTAGTGATGGTTAATAAACCTCAACTCCTAAACCAACCTCAATCCTTCATGTATTTAAATTAAATATGGTTACTTTAGTCATGATAAGATCATTTTTTCAAACTCTCCTTATGGTGAAAAATATGAGCATCTAAATAGGTGGTTCAAATTAATTATTTAGACTATATGGATTGAATTAGCTCTTTGAGACCAAAAATGGATTTTATCCTATTTTTTCTACTTTAAAACGCATTTATTAGACATATAAAAACCTTTCACACCTTCTCATAGTCTCACTTTGATTAGAAGGGTCTGAAAGTGCCTTGATGGTGGTGTGAGCCTATAGGTCTTAAGACTAACTTTAGGCCCAAAATCCCTAATATTGAGTTTTAATGTTCAAGGAAGCTATGGTGATAATAGGGTTTATAACTCAAAATATCATCTCATTTAAATTTTTTATATCCCTTGATACTTCCTTTGGTTTCCAAAAATCTACTTTATCTCTATGCCTCATGATTGTGCCTGTAGGAATGACTGTTTAGACTATGTGTTTGTACAAGGAAGATTTATGTAAGTCTTTTCTCCTCCAAGGAAATATTTCAAGGAGTTTTAAACTTTTTCCATATGCCTTATATTGATAACCATCCTCAATATAAATCTCCATCCTCTCAAATCCCTATACTCTCTTCACTCTCTACCCTAGGGTTTGCAAGCAGTCATAGCTTTTGAACCCTTAGGTGATTGAGTTTGGTGACTTTGCTTGTAAAACCTAAGATATTATTTATCATGATATTATGTCTCAACTTATATTACCTTTATAACCTTCTAATCACATTTTTTATGTCTTTAAATACCATCCAAAACACATGGATGCCACCATTAGTATGTAAGACTATCTTAGTTTCCTCTCCTTAAATTTATCCTCAAGGGTGTTTTGTCTTGAATATTGATTATCACATACTCTAAATATCATATAAAGTCACTAAAATCATCATATCATGTCTCAAAAACTCTTCATAAGTCCTAAATTCTTTTTTACTCTTCAAAACTCATCTCAATAGCTCATTTGTCTCTTCTTATGACTTTTAACAGTCTATAGGTGGTCTGTGACAAAATAGTGACCATTTATAATGTGGATATGGAATTTAATATTAAATAAGAAGTTTTATTTAGTTATATATACTATTTTTACCAAATTTGAGAGATTAAATCCATCAGTAGGTGTTCCAAAACTTTAAATTCCCTCAAAATTGTCCACTAGGCATTGACTATGACTGCAATCTTCTTGGTTTTTCAACTATACTAGATGAGTTCTGATATTTTCATGCTTGTCAATATGAAATGGTATTGTTAAAAAGTATTTTTATGATTTTTTAGTGACATTAAAAAAATATCTTCATCATTTATTGGTCAAACTTAGTCTTATCACCCTATCAAACACCATTTGTTTTCATAGGCTCCCAAAGCAACTACCTTTGTCATACTATTGTAGGTGATGATTGGAAGAAATTAAAGTGTTTGGTATCTATTTCATCATCAATTTTCACCTTTCATACCTCCCAATTAACTTTTAAACTTCATCTCATCAACTTTTTTTAGCATATTGCTCTTCAAATAGTGTTCTCAAGTGCCCCTATACAGTCCTGATTTTATATACAGGATTATGTACTATACTTTATTGAGTTGGCATTACTTTTCATAATATTGATAAAGGTTTTAAGGTGTCAATTTTTCATTTTATTACATATTTAACTTCATAATTTCCCTCCTTGACTGAAATGTGTCTTGAATTGCACCTTTAAGGTAGATGGATATATGAGATGGAATTGACCATAGTATGGATATAGGTGAACATTTCCAGGTTGACCTTAGAATGTACCTTACTTGGGAAAACTTATTCATAGTCTTGATCACTTTAATACTTCATAATTATTATTAATCCTCTATGTGACATGAGACTCCTTTATTAGATCACTCTACTATCATTCTCTTCATGCTTGGAGGTAGACTTATCTTGGCAAGGTTATAAGTGATAGTTGACTGAGTGTAAAAATTGAGACAAAATTTTGTAATTAGAATTGATTATGATCAGTATAACCATATTAAGTTACTCTCAATCTTTTTTAAAAAACTCCATTGATTATAAATGCATAATAACACCTTTTCTCATAGTCTTAATCTTGATGAAGGATTGGCATACCATAAGAACTTTCCAACCCTATTTTAGGTGGATATTCTTGTGAAAAGATGACTTATTTTTTTATTTGATCTATATTTATGTTTACCTTTAATCCAATTCTAATTTTCATTACCTTTCAACACTATATTTTCTAACTCATTATTTTACCTTTTGAAAATAGACCTTTCTCCACTATAATCTTGACTGTGCATCAAAATTAGGCCCTTGTACAAACTATGGCAGATTTTTAATGCTTGGATTTGATACCAAAATACCTAAAATGTCACTTAAATTCTCTCACAATCTCTTAAAATCTTATTTATTTCAAACTCTCTCCTCACTATCTTGACTTTACTAGTATTAGCATCTTTTATCTCACCCTTTGCTTAGCATGGTTGTAGTTGAATGTGTAGGGTCCCTTTATATGTATAGAGGTGGGATTATACCTTAAGAAGGTCACAAAAAAAAAATTATGAGATTCTCCTTTATTAATTACAACTATAGGATAGAGGAATGAACAAAAACCTTTAATGAGATATTTTATAGTGTCTCCTTCCTTTGCATTTCCATGAAAAACTATGATTGTGTTTTTATTGGCTGTAGGAGATCATTCTTAGCAAGGTTTCAAGATTTCATACCTAATTTTATAGCCATGATAGTTTATAAAGTTTTTTTTCTCTTTTGTGATAGTGGATATATGATATGGAAGTGGATAGAAGGTGGTGATATGTGAATGGATGATGGGAAAGAGAATGGAGATGGAGATGGAAATTTCACAATGGTGAATGGCAGTGACAAGACTATGTCTAGGGATGAAACATGATGGAGTAAAAAGGAAATTTAATCCCATATCTATGAATTATATTAGGATAAAATAAAACATATATTTATCCCCAAATCACATACAATAAAAACTATGAAATGTATCAATCAAAACATATAGAAAATAATCATAAACATACACAATATAGGAGACACTGGATTTAACATGGTTCACGTAAGATGGGATACATCCACCAAACTTGCCCAATATATTATTTCTATAAATACAAGGGAGAAACAAATCTTGTAAAAAAAACTTATTACACCTCTTTACCTTCTTTGCCTCCTCTCTATGTACAATAATCTTCTGACACCTCTCAGCCATATCTCAATTCACTTTTAGGGTGGAAAAACACCTAAACATAACCTCTACCATCAAATCTAAAAACCTATAATCAATGGCCTATATTGACTATGAAATTATAATTTTATAAGGCAACCCCCTCTTATGACCCCCTGAACCATCACGAACATAAATAATGGGATCCAAAACTTGGCTGAAGTAAGATCATATTTTTAACCTCTAATCCTGGAAGATAATTAGGCTCTACACCTAACAATCTCCCACTTGGAGACTAATTGTAGAAACTCCATCGCTACTACATCTAATGTAATATCTAGACCCAGACAAGTTCATTAATTTAATTATCATCTATGAAGACCAATTGAAGATGAACAAATCTTCAACTTCTCTTTTGTAACTACCTTGGTCATCATATCTGTAGGATTTTTACTGGTATGTATCTTCTCCAATTTTAGTTGCTCTTCCTCTATCTCTAAATGAATGAAATGATACCAACACTAAATATGTTTTATTTTGGAGTGAAAGTTTGTGTTTTTGGCTAGATGTATTGCACTTTGACTATCACTATATAGAGTACATATTTCTTGACTATGTCCCAATTCTTCCATAAACCTCTGTAACCAAATTATTTCCTTGCTTGCTTCTATAGCAACAACATACTCAGCCTCTATGGTTTAAAGTACCACAAACTATTGTAATCATGATACCCAACTAATTGTTTTACCACTAATTATAAACACATACCCTATAGTGCTTCTACCATCCAAGTCACCTACCACATCTGAGTCAACATATCCCTGTAATGTCACATTTGATCCACCATAGCTTAACATTGTATCTATGGTCCCTCTTAAGTAATGAAAGATCCATTTTACTTCTTTCCAATGTTCCTTTCCTAGATCACTTATGAACCTACTCACCACTCTCACTGCATGTGCAATGTCTAGCCTCATACACACCATTGCATACATTAAACTACCAACTGTTGATGAGTATGCAATTTTAGATATCAGGTTCTTTTCTTCTTGTGTTTTAGGACATTATTCCTTTGTTAATTTAAAGTGTGTAGCCAAAGGTGTCCCAACTAATTTTACATCCTGCATATTAAATATTTCCAACACTTTTTTGATGTACTCTCCCTGTGATAATTCTAGCTTCCTATTCTTTCTATCTACAGTTATCCTCATACCGAGGATCTATTTAGCTTCACATTGGTCCTTCATAGAAAAGCTATCACTTAACTATTTTTTGAGTACATTAATATTATGCATGTTGGAACCAACTACAAGCATATCATCTACATATAAAGGCAAAATAATGTAGCTACCATTTTCAAAACTTTTAAAATATACACAGTGGTCTGAATGACATCTATAATAACCCTGTATAGTCATAAAACTATCAAATTTCAAATACCACTATCTTGGAGCTTGTTTTAGGCCATACAAACTCTTTTTCAACCTACACACCATTTTCTCCTTACCTTTGACTTTTTATCCTTATGGCTGCTCCATATATATTTCTTTTTACCTTCATTATTCTCCTTTATCTTGTATACCCACTTATTTTACAATGCCTTCTTTCCTTTGGGAAGCTCCACCAAATCCCATGTCTAGTTTTCCATTAGAGCATCATAATCCTCATCCATGGCTTGCTCCCACTTATCTTTGGCATCAATCTACACTACTTCTTCATAGCTTTTTGGCTCTTAGTAAGTAATAAATAATATAAAGAAGGAGAAAAATGATCAGGTGGTCTACTTACTCTTGTAGATCTTCTAATAGGGGTTTCAAGTACTTGTTCTTGTTACAAATTTTGATCAAGAACTTCTGGGACATATTTTTAATGTAATGTCTTCTAATACTGTATATTCCCTTTTAGATTCTTCTTGCTTCTTTTCTTTCAACTAGTCCTTGTACATCACTTTTTCATGGAACATAACATCTCTACTGATTATTTTCTTATCTTCTAGATTCCATAATCAGAATCCATAATCATTAGTTCCATAACCAATAAATATGCATTTCTGAGATAGCTTCTAACTTATTCCTATGATCTTTGTTAATATAATAAAATGCCTCACAACCAAAAACTCTTAGAAAATAATAATCTACCTTCTTTCCAATCCATGCCTCCTATGATATTCCACCATCCAAAGAACGTGAAGGTCTTCTATTTATCAGATAAACTACAGTAGTTATAGCATCTACCCAAAACTATAAAGGCAAACCTAGCATGCAATCTCATGCATCTGGAATGCTCCATAATAGTCATGTTCATTCTTTTTAACACACCATTCTATTAAGGTGTTCTTGGAACTATTTTATATCTACAAATTCCACTTTCTAAACAGTAATTATTAAAAGTGTTACTGTAATTCTCACCTCCATTATCTAATCTAAGACATTTTAGTTTTAAACCTATTTCATTTTCAACTAAAGTTTTCCATTTCTTAAATTTATCAAAAACATTAGACTTATTTTGTATACAGTATACCCAAACCTTCCTAGTTACATCATCAACAAAGGTAACATAATAATTTGAACCACCAAGTGAAGATACCTGAGCTGGTCCCCATACATCTATATGTATAAACTATAATTTTTGCTCCTTCTTGGCTGGTCCAACCCTGAGAAACCTCACACATTTTTTTCCCATATACACAGTGCTCACAAAAGCCCAGATCTAATTCTTACAGACCTATTAGTTTAACTTTTGCATGTAGGGTCTTCATTCCCTTTTCACTCATGTGACCAAGTTTTTAATGCCACAAAGCTACATCTTTACCTGTAATAGCTACAACACAAGATGAATTAACATTATCTATATACAAATATAAAGTGCCTACTTTCTTACCTTTTGGAACCACCATAGAACCCTTTGTAACCTTCCATGATTCAGCTGTAAATGTGACCATATAACCCTCACTAACTAGCTACCCTGTAGAGATCAGATTTCTCCTTAAGCTTGGAACATGCCTAACATCCTTCAACACCCAGGTGTTTCCATTTTTTAATTTAACTTGAACACTTCCTTTTCCAACAATACTACAGGGTTCATCATCACCAAGGTAAACATTTCCATAATTACCTTAAATGTAATCTATAAAATAATGTTTGAGGGGTAGCATGAAAAGAAACACCTGAATGTAAAACCCAAGATTCAGCAATATTATCCAAAAAAAGTACAAGATCATCTTATAGCACATCACTTGCTACATTTTCTTCTCTATTACATTCATGTTGGTCCTTTCTCGATTTATCCTTTCAAAACCAACACTCTTTCTTTGTGTTTCCTAGCTTACCACATATCTAACATTCCATCTTGCCTCTTGATTTAGATCTTAAACCCCCTTTTGATTTTCCATAATTTCCTCTTCCTCTATAATTTTGCCTTCCTCTATTCTCCACTATTAATGCATTTCCATATATGGATATTTCACCTATGCTTTTTCTTCAGTTTTCCTCACTTAGGATAACACCCACCACATCTTCAAACTTTAGTTTAGCATTATTATACATAGATTTACTTATTGTCATTACCAAGTTATTCCAACTTTTGGGCAAGGAACAAAGAATAAGAAGAGCCCTAACTTCATCATCAAAGTCAATGTTTATGGAATGCAACTAACTAGTAATCATGTTAAACTCATTTAAATAATCTGGTACTGAACCATTTTTAGACATTTTCATATTAAATAATTTTTTCATCAAAAATATTTTATTTTAGGTAGAGGGTTTTTCATATAACTTGCCTAATGCACTCATAAGACCTTCTATTATATTTTATTGTGATATCTTGAATGCTATAGAAGATGCAAGACACAACTTTATGGTTTCAAGGGATTTTTGATCCAATAGTTCCAAAGCTTCATTTGATAGTGTTGATGGCTTCTTGGCTTGCCCTCCTAATGGCAAATATAGGTCCTTTTGGTAAAGATAATCCTCCATCTGCATCTTCCACAATCTAAAGTTTTGCCAATTAAACTTCTCCACATTAGATTTATTTTCATCCACCATAGCTCCCACTCGAGGTCAAACCATTTTCTTCTTATGATTTTAAAATTATGTAAACAAAACCTTTGCTTAGATATCACTTGTTAGGATAAAATAAAACATAGATTTATCCCCAAATCACATACAAGATAAACTATGAAATGAATCAATCAAAACATATAAAAAATAATCATAAAAATACACAATATAGGAGACACCAAATTTAATGTGGTTCACCCAAGATGGGATACATCCATCAAACTTGTCTAGTATATTATTTATAACAATACAAGGGAGAAACAAATCCTGTAACAAAACCTGTTACACCTTTCTACCTTCTCTACCTCCTCTCTACAATTAGGATCCACACCTAACACAGTCTTGAAGACCATGAAGGGGTCATAGTCACATAGACCAATTAGACGTACCACTTTGGAGGATCTTAAAGGAGGTATACATTATGTAAAAGAAACCTATGACTTTGCTAATAAACTTAACATATGCTAACTTTCCTTAACATATTATAAACAGTGACTAAGAGGAGGTTTGAGGATGATTTATAGTGTTTAAGGGAGATTGACCTTGAATAATATTTTTGTCACTTTAATAAAGGACATATGACATGAATGAAACCATTACAAATAATATTCTAAGAAATCTTGATGTTCTTCTCTCTCTTGAATCATAAAATCTCTCTTTACTACCTGTAGACTATAGATTTGTATTATATATCTTCTTGAGATCTATATAACCCTCAAACATGTGGAAAGAAGCTAAATACTACCATGTTAAGGTGATTAATATTCTTTAAAAACTCCATAAACTTGATTTTTTATGTCATGATGCCCAAATGAGGAGAAATCTTAGAAAACCAGTTGTTTGCTTGAATGAAGAAGGCATAGTGAGTGCCTTAACTTGTAAAGGATGGTTCATAATAGAGAGAAAGAGAAATTGAGAACCAATTGCCATAGATTTAATCTATCTTAGACCCCTTTCCCTACCCAAAAGTGCAGACCTTGATTTTCTCTCTCATGGTTGTACCATATGGAAACTTGAAGGGCTCTCTTGATGTACAAAGAAGCAAGGTGAATGAAGGGAACCAGTTTTGGGCCTATATGAGGTCTTTTTTCCTTGAATCTTCTCTATAAATCCTATTTTATCTTCACCTTCATGCTTATTACCTCTGTTGTATGGCAAAGTCTATACAATTTCATACTCCTACATGAAAATGCATGGAAAATGACCTTTTTTGCATTTTATCCAAACTTAAGGCTTGAAACCACCAATTTAGGGCATGATAATGAAAATAATGAGTCAAGAGGGAGTTTAAAATAATTAAAAGTCTTTTTACATCAAAAAAGGAGAAAATTTCACACATGGGAACTTTTAGAGGCCAAAACGATGCTTTAACTTGCATGAAGAGATAAAACAAAACATAAGAATTCTGAAATAAGGTAATGACATAAATATGATAGAAATTTAAGGTATTTTGGATGCTTTAATATCCTTTTTGACTACAAATTTATCATTAAAAGACTCAAAACCTTCAATTTTAGTCAACATACCTATATTAGACCACCATATAGAGGCTTATAATAGTGCAATGAAAAAGTTTCAAGTTATAGGTGGTGGCATTTAGCATTGACAGGCTAAATTGCTAACATTTTTGGTGATTCACAAGGGTTGACCAGCCTAATGGTCAAAATAACTCACTTTATTTCCATATGATAATGACATTCTAAAACATAACGACATGATTTTAATGACCTTGTCAAACATTTAACACTTTAAGTCACCTCTTTTGACTATAACAACAATAGGACTCAAAAGAAACAACAAGAAAACACACCAAAACTAAGAATTAAACACTTCTAACCTAAGGAAACAATAAGATAAACATAAAAAAAATAAGGTAATAAACTACTACTTATGTTAATCACTTATTGAAATAAGACAACAAACCTAAAATAACTAACCTAAAGTCAAAATCTTTCCTCTAGGGTCGAATGGAAAACTTGATTGTCCACTATGGCAACATAATGCATGATTATCACATCTTGATAACTCTTTCTTACAAATAACAGCATTAACATATTCATAGCCTTTTGAGGAATCAACTAGTTCTTCTAATTCTAATTTTAGGTGCATAAATTCTAGATGTGAGTCCAAGACCCAGTCATACTCCTCCCATATCCATGTACTTTTCAAGAACAATGACAATTTTGCCTCATTCATGAGTTGTTTATGGTTATGTTAGACAACTTGATGTGGATCTTATGTTATGGATTCAATACTAGCCTCTAAGAGAGATGGATCTGATTTCATAACTTATTGAGGCCATTTCAGTTTATTTCTAACCTCCAAAAGTGGAGAGACATTTGAAGATGGAGAAAGGAGTTGATAACCTTACTTGAAAATCTCAAATAAGTGATTTTCTAATAAGACAACTTAGATTTGATTGTTTGTAAAGATGACTCCTTGCTTAATGGGGTTAATTCCCTGAACTTGAAATAAATTACCTTCAAGTAAATATTAACCTGATTGGATGATATCAAACAAGCCCATTGATTTTTTCTCACCATAAGATGTGATTGGATTTTATTCAATTTGAATAGTACATTATGTAAGATAAAATATATCACAGCTTGAAATATCACTTTCTTGATCATGATCATGAGGCTACAAATCATCTTTTGCTACCTCAGATTGGTCACTTGAAGTTTTTTCATCTTCAACATCAACATGATGATTTGGTATGCTCTCAAAGTTAGTTTGTTCCTCATCTTTATTGGTTGGCTTGTACTTGTCTTCTACCATTGTTGCAAGTTCTTGTGAGCTGTCATAATGAATGGAAGCTACCATGTGACCAAAGAGTTCATGGTAACTATATTTCTCTTTCTCAATTGACACCTCTTCCTCTTATATTTCATCTTGTACTTTTATCTCATCCTCTATCTCAACAACAAACTCTTAGAATTCATCATCTTTATCATTATGAAAGATTGAATCATGTCTATCTTTACCAAGGGGTGTGCCAATGGTGATGTCCTACTCATTTTCACTCAACTCATTTCCATATTCTATCACCTTAGTTGAATTTTCATCATTTTCTTGACAAAGGAGAGGCTTATCAAGAACTAGCATGGTGGATCTCTAAAAATACTCAAGAAGATGAGATAAATCTAATGGTGTTACCATGTATACTTCTTTTTCCTTACTTATTTTTTCATATTTGACAACCATCACTTCTTCTCTCTGGTGCATTTATCTTTTAATAGACTTCCATAAAAGGAAGAACTTGGGCTCTGGAGGATGGAGGGGTGGGGGCTGGATGACTTCAGATTTATCCTTGACTTCAACATTTGAGCTTATGTTTGACTACTGAAATTGTTTCCAATGTGGAAAATTTGGTTTAGGAGCCTCTTGTATTGAAGGTATTGCATCTTGGGGCATGATTGGGAAAAATTCCTATTGAGATGGAGTTGTAATCCATGGATAGTGGTATGGGGTAGCAGGAAGTAGTGACTTTTGAGATTGTTTACCTGATTTCTCTTGTTTCAAGGCTAAAATTTTTTCAACAATGATTTGGTTCATCTTCTTCATCTCCTCCAACTCATCATATAAATTTTGAGTCTTGGAAGGGTAGTTGATCTTGGAACTAATACGGCTCATATGGAGTATAACAAGGTTCATGAGGATTATCATAGGGTTGGTATGAACCAACATACTATTGATAAGGTTCTATATATGGTTGGTGAGGCTCATCACAAGGCTGATATGGATCATGGTAGGGTTGATAGGGGTTAAGATGAGATGGATAGGGATCATAGTGGAACTAGGATGGATGATAAAGTTGTTGATAATGAGATGAATGACTAAAATCTACTCCATAAGCTGCCATAGCCTAGAAGACACATGAAAAATAATGAATTTATGAATAAAAATTATTCTTTACCTCATATATGATGACCATATGAGTGCTTGAAACTATTTGTGAATACCAATATGTTAAAAATGAATACTCTAATGGTTGGATCCATGTCCCATTAGGCATGCTAGAACTATTAGCAACCCAAGCTACACCCTACTAAATTAGATTGCTCAGATCTCCTTCAAACTTAGACTAACATTGGATTATTCTACAAGCTATGGGATACGTGTATCTTAGACTAAACCTCTAGATTATGAGGCTAGTTCCTCTGAAGTATCAACTCTATATCTATTTCCTAAAATATACCTTGATTTGGGGTTGAAAAGAGTTATAAGGATAATTGAAAGGAAAATCTTATTCTGGTGATGGTGATACACCTATATTTTTGGTTCATCCACTCAAATTTGTACTTATAGAACACTAATGAACCATAAATGAACTAAAAGACCATCTCTAAGGCTTCTTATACAATAGTGTTTCACATGGAAGTCTCAATTAATTACTATGGTTTGGAGGTAAAGGGAGAGAGGTATTCTTTGAGACACTTTCAACCTTGTTACACTACAAATCTGATCACTAACCTTTAACACTTCATATAAACTAAAAAAGACAACTCATCAACAAATATGTGTGGCAAGGACATGCTAAGGGAAGATTCATACCACTTATACACATCTCAACAAGAATATACACACTATAATTCAATCATATAGATGTTTCAATAGTCTATTTTATTGATTCAAGAGGTTACAAAGCTCAATCTTGGTAGAGTTTCATCATGCCCAAGAGAGGGATCTTAAAAAAGGATTCAAAGCCTCAATATATAGAACATGAGGATAAAAGAAGCCAAAAAATGGAATAGAGTAGATAATAAGAGGTTATCCAATCATTTAATCAAGTAAAACTTGAGTTACAACTTGATATTAATGGTCCTCAAGACATCTTTCTATGTCTAGTGCCTTACATGCTTCTTGAATGAGCTCTTAGGCATTGAAAACAAGGTGGTGGGCCATAATTGACTTGTCTAAACTCCTTTGGAAGCATGGTATAATATAACCTGGTTAGATAAATCTTGTTTAAATTTAGTCATACATTTATTATCTCTTAAGGGTCAGTCAACTCATGATAAGGATCAGTTGTGTATTGATTGACAACTCAAGGACTAGTTGTGCATGTAATTTATCACTTAAAGATTAGTTAAATCATGTGATTTCCACTCAATATTAGTTAATCCACTTATTTCCACTCAAATATTGGTTATTAAGTGTGATAAATCCACATAAACTCTCATTAATAGTTTCTAATGCCATTTTTCACTTTACTTGATTGACCAAATAGGTCTACTAGGCCAATTAGGACTAGTAGCCTAACTCTTACACTTCATGGCTCTGAAATATTACATGAAACCATTATAACCTAAAAATATAGTTATTTTAATACATGAATCAATGCCCCAAATCATAATATATAACTACTTGAGCAAGAAACACCTACAAATTGTTCAAAGTAGTTGACTAGGTCAATCTGTCTTCTATTTCTATAGACTGGCTAATTATAAGAGACTGATAGGGGCATTTATAGGCATGTTTTTTAGAACATAATGGCTTGATAAGCTATAAAAATTGACAAATTTCATTCTCCAATGATTGGAATCATCTTAAACTATCTTATACCTCTATTTCTACACTTTTTCCTCTAAAACCCCTATTTTATGATAGGTTTGTATAGTTTTGTACATAACGATGTCATTAATAGGACCATTTCTAAGTGTAATTCATTTTTCTAGTGGTTATTATGTAATTCATGGGTGTCTCAATGTAATAAACTTGACTTTTCTCAAAACTAGTGTGTAGGAGGGTTTAGGTAGGGTTTTGGAGGTGAACCTTCTTAACGATGGTTCATAAAATATGGACCTCTAAAATATATATTATATCTATGGATATTTATTCCATATACCCCTTCAAATTTCCTATGAAACTTGGGTTCCCATGAAAAATGTGTGCAAATATAAATAAGTAGAGAAGTTGACTTGTAGGGTTTTACATGCATTCTAGACCTGCTTATGGTCTTAGTGATGGTTCATAAATCTCAAATCCTCAAACAAACTCAATACTTCATTTATTTCAATTAAATAATTTTCCTCAAGTCATGATAAGTCAATTTGGTCAAACTCTCTTTGTGGTGAAAGATACGAGCATCCAAATAGATGGTTCAAATTAACTATATAGACTATATGGCTTAAATTAGCTCTTTGAGCCCAAAAATGGAGTTTATCCTATTATTTTATACTTAAAAAAAAATTATACTTTAAAAAAAAAAATCACACATTATCCTAGTCTCACTTTGACTACAAGGGTCTGAAAAAACCTTGATGGTGGTGTGAGCCTATAGGTCTTAAGACTACCTTTAGGACTAAAAGGCCTAATACTGAGTTTTGATGTTCAAGGAATTTATAGGTTATAATATGGTTTATATCCCATAATATCATCTCATTTAATGTTTTTCTATCCCTTGATACTTAATTTCTTTACCAAACTCTACTTTGTCTCCATGCCTTTTGATTGTGCCTATAGCAATGATTGTTTAGACTGTGTGTTTGTACAAGGTAGAAGTATGAAAATATTTTATCCTCCAAGGAAATAATTTAATTATTTTGAAAAAAAATCCATATGCCTCAAATTGATAACCATACTAAGTCTATTTCTTCATCCTCTCAAATCCCTATACTCTCTTCATCTCTCTACCCTAGGATTTGCAAGCAATCATAGCTTCTTAACCCTTAGGTGACTGAGTTTGGTGACTTTGCTTGCAAAAACTAAGATATTATTTATAATTATATGATGTATAAAATTTCATTACCTTTATAACCTTATAATAACATGCTTTATGTATTCAAATAGCATCCAAAACACATGGATGCCACCATTAGTACGCAGGCCTATCTTAGTTTTCTCTCCTTAAACTTATCCTCCAAGGTGTTTTGTCTTGAAGCCTAACTATCACATACTCCACAGATCATATAAATTCACTAATATAATCATACCATTTCTTTAAAACTCTTCATTAATTCCAAATTCTTTGTTTTTCTTCAAAACTCCTCTCAATAGCTCATTTGTCTCTTCTTATGACTCTTAGCAAACTGTAGGTGGTTTGTGATAAAATAGTGACCATTTATAATGTGTATATGGCCTTTGTTATTGAATAATAAGTTTTATATAGTCATGTATAATATTTTTACCAAATTATAGATATTAACTCCATCTATAGGTGCTCTAAAACTTCAAATTCCCTTAAAACTATCCACTAGGTGTTGACTGTGACTATAATCTTCTTGGTTTTTCAATTATACTAGCTGAGTTCTACCATTTTCCTTCCTATCACTATGAAATGGGAGTGTCAAAAAGTATTTTTATTATGTTTTAGTGATCTTCATATAATATCTTGATCATTTATTCATCAAACTCAATCTTAGCACCCTATCAAACACCATTTCTCTTCATAGGCTCCCAAAATAACTACCTCTATCATACTATTATAGGTGATGATTAGAGGAAATTTTTTGTATCTATTTCACCATCAATTTTCACCTTTCATACCTCCCAAGTCACTTTTAAAATTCATCTCACAAATTTTTTTACCATATTGTTATTCAAACAATGTTCTCAGGCCCCTACACAGTCTTGATTTTGTACATAGGCCTATGTATTGTAATTTATTGAGTTTGTAGTAATTTTCATGATCTTGATAAATGTTTAAAGGTGTCAATTTTTCAATTTATTTCATATTTAACTTCATAATTTCCCTCCTTGACCAAAATGTGTCTTGAATTACACCTTTAAGGTATATTGATATATGAGATGGAATTGACCCTAGTATGGTTGTAGGTGAACATTTCCAGGTTGACCTTAGAATGTACCTTGCTTGGGAAACCTTATTTATAGTCTTAATAATTTTAATACTTCATAATTCTTATGAATCCTCCATGTGACATGAGACTCTTCCATTAGATCACTTTACTATCATTCTCTTCATGTTTAGAGGTAGACTTATCTTGGCAAGGTTCTAAGTGATAGTTGATTGAGTGTATGAACAAAGATAACCTTTTGAAATTAGACTTGAGTATGATCACTCTAAACATCGTAAGTGAATCTAAAATCCATTGATTATAAATGCATAATAACACCTTTCTCATAGTCTTGATCTTGATGAAGGATAGACATACCTTAAGAACTTTCCATACCTATTTTAGGTGGATTTTCTTGTGAAAAGATGACTTCTTTTTTGAGTTTGATATATCCTTATGTTTTCCTCTAATCTAATTTTGATGTACATTACCTTGAAATACTATATTTTCTAACTCATTATTGTACCTTTTGAAAATAGACCTTTTTCCACTATAAGCTTGATTATGCATCAAAATTAGGCCCTTGTACAGACTATGGCAGAGTTTTAATGTTTGGATTTGATACCAATATACCTCTAAGATCACTTCAATCCTATAATAGTCTCTTTAAATCCTATTTAGTTCAAACTCTCTACTCACTATCTTGACTTGACTAGTATTAGCATCTTTTATCCCACCCTTTACTTAGCATGGTTGTAGGTGACTGTGTAGGGTCCCTTTATACACATAAAGGTGGGATTATAACTTAATAAGGTCAAAAAATAGGGTTTATGAGCTTCTCCTTTATTCATTTAAAGTTGAGGATAGAGGAATGAACAAATACCTTGAATGAGATATCTTATAGTGTCTCCTTCCTTTGCATTTCCATGAAAAACTCTTGGCTATGCTTTCATTGGTTGAAGGTGATCATTCTTAGCAAGGTCTCAACATTGCATACCTAATTTCATACCCATGATGGTTTATAAACTCTTTTACTCTTTTATGATAGTAGATATATGAGATGAAAGTGGATAGAAGGTAGTTATATGTGAATGGATAATGGGAAAGAGAATCGAGATGGATATGGATCTTTTATAATGATGATTGGTAGTGACAAAATTGTGTTAGGGGATGAAACATGATGGAGTGCAAAGAACATTTAATCCCATCTCTAGGCAATCTTTAATACCATAAATATACAATAGTCACATATATCAATCATACATACCACTCTAGAGGCTATTAAAGGAGGTATACATTATGTAAAATAAACTTATGATTTTGTTAATAACCTTAACATATGCTAACTTCCTTAACATATGTTCAACAGTGACTAAGAGGAGGTGTGAGGATGATTGATGGTGTTTTATGGAGATTTACCATGAGGAATATTTATGTCACTTTAATAAAGGACATATGACATAAAAGAAGCCCCTACAAATAATATTCTAAGAAATATTTATATTCCACTCTCTCATGAACCATACAATCTCTCTTTACTACCTGCACACTGTAAATTTGCATTGTATGTCTTCTTGAGCTCCATATGACCCTCACACATGTGTAAAGAATCTAAGGACTACCATGGTCTCATTAAACCATCATTAGACCATCCCATATATATTCTTCTATAGATTCATATCATTCTAGTATTGTTTACTTGTCACTTGATCATAATCGTAAGACTAATTATTTTTGCTACTTTATTGAATTCGCAAATCCAAAATAATAACTTCTAAAACATGTTCCTTTATGAACATTAATATTAATTGTACTTAAAAATCATTACCATGTAATAAATAAAATACCAACAAGCCTCTTATTAATTTAAGCATGATTTAATGCATGCATTAACTTGTTGAAACTAGTATTCAAATGAAGACAACTTTTGTCATTGTATCACACTATATACTCAATATTAATATGCCTTGATTGTGAATGAAAAGAGCATGAACTAGAGTTGGAACATCAACTATTAAAAGTGTTACTTAAGTTCAAAGGAGGATTTTAGATTGCCTCATCTCGCCAATAAATTAAAATAGTTACTCTGACCAAGTTATCATTGAGAGTGTAATTATATAATCAAATCTTGGTGACCAAAACAAGGAAATAATGTTTGTAACTATCTTGCTTCAGATTCATTAATAACTAAGAAATTTAGACAATTTATTTTGCTAAAAATGAAATATAACTAAATCAATTAATTAAAGTTAAAGCCTGATATCAATTCAAATTGGTCTTTGTTTCAAGTGCTAAAAGTTTAAGCATAGAGCTAAAATTGAAACATAACCAATAAGCAATAACTCTTTTCTAACCACTTATTCATTCATTACCTTTATAAATATAATACTTTCAAGTTTATGTCATTTATGTAAATAAAGGATCAATTGTCTAAATGAAGTATGCAAGCCAAGTATGATGGTGAAATGACTTGTATAAGAAGTGTAATAGTTGTTGAAGAATGAGAATAAGTGTCATGTTATCTTAAATTAAGTACACCTGATGGTAGTATTTTATAATCAACAAGTAAGCTGAACCAATTTAATTTCAGCCATGTAAATGAAGTTATAAATCCATTGTACCATAATATAATGCTACGTAATGACTAATTAAACAAGAATGTTTTTTACCAAAGTACATATTTTTATTTGCTTATAAAATCAATCATCAATTATAACATAATCTATTTTCATCTATTTAAATTGAAGTAAGAGTCAAGATCTTTCATAATAGTAATGATGTAAGCTTATATAAGTATTTAAACTTATCCCTATAGTTGTCTAGGTTCAACATTTAATGAACATTTTCAAAGTGAATAATCACTAAACTTTATAGCATAATCAAATAAATAAAATGTAATGCTACAGCTAAAATGAATTTATAATCTATAGAGTCAATAAAATATGAAAATATTGGATCTACATAACTGAAACTCTAAAATCATTGAAACTAATTTTTATACAACTTATTAAAAATAATCTTACATAATGTAGATAGTAAAAAACTACACACTTGTAGTTTTTGATGTCTGAATGCCTTGGGACCCCCTAAACCTTCTTAACCCTTAACCAACCCCTCTTAACCTAACCAAATCATTATTCTCCTATAAATATTCACATATTACTATTCACTATCACTATTCACTATGGGACCCATGTCACTATTCATAATGACATGGCAAATGACATGGCATGTGACATGGAAAGTGACATGGAAGGTGATGTGGAAGGTGATGTGGCAAGTGACATGGTTTAGAAGTGAGGTGGCTTGAAGTGGGACATCATACCCCACTTGGGACCCTCCTCCAAGGTACCTAACGACATCATTAAACATGAAAGGGCCCCTCCTTTGAATTATGGCACATTTTTCCCTATGGGGCCATCATTCAACATGTGTTTTTGTCCTCATGCATAAAGGTGGTGCCAAAATTCATGAGGCACTTAGCCAAAAGATAAATTAGCTTGGTGGAAAGTCCTTTAGCCTCATTTGGGTCCATGTGCATGACTTCCACTCAAAATTGGACTCATATGAAAGGTGGGAGACAAACCAAAAAAGTGGGAATCCCACCACCCTTATCATTTGATTCACCCATGCACCCACATGGAGAATGGTGTCAAAATTCATGAGGTACTTAGCCAATAGAAAATTAGCTTGGTAGAAAGTCTTGTTGCCTCACTTAGGTCCATGTGCATGATTTCCACTCAAATTGGACTCATGTGAAAGGTGGGAGACAAACCAAAAAAGTGGGAATCCCACCACCTTATCATTTTATTCACCCATGCACCCACATGGATAATGGTGTAAAAATTCATGGGGCACTTAGCCAAAAGACAAATTAGCTTGGTGGGAAGTCCTTTGGCCTCATTTGGGTCCATGTACATGATCTCCACTCAAAATTGGACTCATGTACAAGGTGGGAGACAAACCAATAAGGTGTAAATCCCACCACCATTATCCCCTTTGTCATTTATGAACCCACTTAGAAAATGGCACTATACTTTACTATTCCACTTCTTTAGCATGTTCTTTGACAACAAATACTATAAGTAACCCCTTCTCCTTCACCCATGGGTAATTTGGTTTTTGGTGAAAGAATTAATCTTGTAGTTTTTATAATTTTGAAGGAGTCCACTCATCTTCGAGGAGGAGTCAAAGCCCTGAAACTCTACTATATTTTCAATCCAACATCATCATCAACAACATCAACAATCTTCTTCAAGCTTGGAAGGTAATATTTAATTTTGTTTATTTATGTTCAATCTTTCTTTCCCTTTGTCCTTTTCTTTCCTTAACCTATTGTCTCCCTTCACCATTTATCTTTTATCCTTTTTTCATATTACCATTTTCCCCTTTACCCCCTTTGGCCTTCTTTACCACCATTTACCCTCTTTTGCCTTCTTGACCACCATTTCCCCCTTTTGCCTTCTTGACCACCATTTCCCCTTTTTTCCCTTCCTGGCCATCATTTACCCCTTTGACCACCTTAATCATATTACCACATTGTCCATTTACCAACCCCAGCCAAACTATATTTTGACCCTTGTCAAATTACCAAACCAAAGCCACAACCTTGCTTTAAATAATTTTCAGCATTAGTGTTAATCAAACTATTGCTTTCATTTAGTTATATTTAGAAAAGTATTTTAATTTTTTTTATTAAATTCAACTATTTGTTGTTTTAATTTAATTTTTTATATAATTTAATATAAGTATAGTTAATTTATCATTTCAAACTTGTTTAAAGCAGGTGGATTGACAACCTCCTAGAAAGCTCACGCTAGGCAATCCACCCGACTACTTGTCTAACCAACAAGTTTTGTGGTATTGTTTTCTTATTTGTATGTATTATTCCCTAGAAAAATAATAGTTTTAACAAATTATAAACTTTAACGAGTGCACGTTAACCATATATTCTCCTACACACCCTTTATTAGTTTCTTTTTTTACAACACTAAGAAAAAAAAGTTAAAAAAATAGATAGAAATATTTTGGCATGCCCGGTGGGACCCTTGAATTTTATTGGGTTCATAGATGTTTTAGGACATTTAGTTGCACATTTCATTTATAAAATTTAAACATTCCATTTTTCCTTTCAGAAATATAAATTTTAGTCTCTTTCTCTTTCTAAAAATTAAAAAATTAAAAAAAAAATTCTTTCCTTTTTTCTTTCATTTATAAAATCAAAAAGATAATTCATCCTAAGATTAGGATTGAATTTTCATGTCGCATTTAGATGAATTTTAGTTGTTTTTTTTCATTAAAAAGAAGCAAAACAAAACAAAAAATCCTTTGGGTTTAAAATTAACTTGCATCCATAGTTTATTTACTTGTTAATTAGCTCATCTAGTTCAATTTAGGCAAAACAAATTAATCATAGGATCACAAATGTTACATAAACCAAACTACTTTCATAAAAAAAAAATCAAAACACACTTGAGACAAGGCCCGACTAGGATTTCATCACCTACTAGATCACCTTACCCTTTCCTAGTTATCTTTCTTGGATTTAATCACTGAGAAGATAACCAACTCAGTTCTCTGGCTAAGTATAAGCTTTGATAATCGGTATATTGGCTAAGAACATGCACTAAATTTGGGATTGTGATGTGATGGGAAGAAGCCCTAAGTACAAAGCCACATACTCAATCCAATACAAACCTTTTTTTATCACCTAAATGTAACCCAAAACTAAACATATACTGCCTTTCTAGGACCTATTCAAGCCAATTTCCTCTTCACACTTTTATAAGGCATAATCCAAAAGAAAGATCAAAAAGAATCCTAAGACTTAATGCCCTCTTAGTGAATGCATTGTTTGCCTTGAATATTCTTTGATTACTCTTTATTTTGAGGTGTGAGAACATATCATTCCTTTCTTAGTTTCTCACATGGTTCTTACTCACCAATAGCAAAGGGACCTTGAGGAATAAAACTCACCACCAAATCAACCAACCTCTTCCATCTCTACATCCATAGAACATGTTTTTAAACCCAAAAACTCCCCTCACTCTTTGATAAGTCCTACTCAGGTAGACTCAAGAGATGCAGATTTTACAATTTTCCTAAACAATAATCATGTAGCCTTATAACATTACCTTAGAACTACATCTTACTAAATCTTGATTTTGACCCTACCTATAGATCCACGTTATGGCATGCCTCTCCACATCATGGGGAGTACCTCCACTACCATGGGTACTACTCAACCTTTAGCTACCCAAGCCTTATGATCAACCAACAACCCCTTCAAAACTACCATTAAAAATTAATCAACCCAAACTACCACCGTTCTTATACCTCTTACCAATCACTCTTCCACAATAGGAATGCCTACCTCTAGCATTACCCATCTTCTTCTAGCTACTTCCAATCTATAAAACACTACTCCACTTCAAAGACTTGTGGTTTTCATACCCTCTATGTTACCACTGATTAGTACAAGGGTCACCACCCTTTCATCAGCCACCAACCCAAATGCCACTCATACCCAACAAGTAATCTTTAGTTATTCCCATAACCCACAAGGGCATATGTTCACTACCCAATGGCCTACCTCTACCCAACCATTAACATCCACATACCAATATGATATTTTATCCAACCATTGGCATCTACATACCACTATGTGTAAACCTCTCAACCTTCTACCCACTATCAACATGTGTCTCAATCACCACCACCGTAATATGCATCTTACAACCTTCTAGGTGTTCAACCCCAAGTAGACTTCATGAAGATGATCATGGACAAGATTACCAACTTATAGTTATCCATGTCATATGCTCACAATATTTTTTCATATGACTAAATTTGTAATGAGCCTATCCATCCATTCATACATATTAATTCATATCCTCCCTAATGGGAACTTCCCAAGTTCTCTAAATTTCAAAGTAAAGAGGATCCCTAAAATCACCTTAGGGAGTTTATGAATGCTTTTTATCTCATTTCCTATGATTATTCCCTTCTTCTTTACACTTTCCCAATGTCTCTAACTAGCCTAACCTTAGATTGGTATAGTGCCTTACCCAAACATTACATCTTCTCCTTCACCCAACTAGCCCAAAACTTCTTGGATCATTTTTTGATCAATATATCTAATAAAGTTTCTATCACTAACATTTACTCCATTTGAAAATTTGAAGATGAATCTATTACTATTTTTGTGGCTCATTAGAGGAGTTTAATTAATAAAATTTTGTTTTCCTTGCCCCAACTTGAACTCATAGAGCTCTTTGCTCAGGCATGTGCCAAACATATCTCATCCACATTACTTGTCCAAAGCTTATAGAGATTTGATGAAGCTTTTACCATGGCTCATCAAATAGAGAACTGAGTCATTGATGAAGGAAAGCTCAAACTCAAAAATAAGAACTCAACCTGTAAAACCAATGAGGCCTCTTCCTCCAAGTCAAACAACTAGCCTAATACTAACACCAAGAATAAAAGAACTAAAAATTACATCATCCTTAAATTTTCACCTCTACCATCTACCAACCAATAAAACCTGAGTAACCAAACCTCCAACTCCTATAATTCTTCAAACCAAAACCCAAGGAACCAAACTTGGAGCAACCAGAAGCAATTAAATCCATTTGGAGAACCCTATTCTTCTATTTTGGAAAAGTTATTAAAATCTAATATCATACAACTTCCACCAATTAGACCACCCTAATAGTTTGATGCGTCCCACCCCATGCTAGGTTGGTATAACAAGAATGACCATTGTGCCTTTTACTGAGTCATAGGACATGATATTAATAGGTGAAATACCTTCAAATACCTTTTCCAATCCCTCATTAACAAGGAGGATCTTAAATTAGGAAACCCCAATGCAATACCCAACTAATACCTTGACTTTTTTAGGTAACCTTTTCCAAACCATGCTCCCACCAAAAATGAGAGTAACAATGTTGAATGCTCTCCTAACACCCATACCATTAACATGGTTCTTGATACACTCACTAATAAAGAACCAACTCACCAATCTATCAATCCCTCTCCACTTATAGAAGTACCAAAGTTACTTTCTACCCTTTTGGAAACCCAAACCAAGGAAGTACATCTTCCTCCTTCACTCATTATGATAGTAGAGTTACCAACTTCCCCTTTGACTAACATACTGGACCATACGCCCATCTTACCTTCCTCACCAATTACCATGCAACTCTCCCCTCCCAAAGAAATCATTCTTGAGAAGGAAATTCCCCTATCTACTCCTATAAAAAATCCATCTATCCTAGCTTTGCATCCTTTGATTAAGGAAGAGAACAAGGTCACCATTCCTGTGTCTTCACCTAGTGGATTACCTTTTAGATCCAGCATTTAGAGATTCAAACCTTTCTCAAAGCTAGTACAAAAATTAGAATTCATCCCCAACCTTGGCATAGCCTAAATCACCTTTTGGCAATAATTAGGTCTACCTTATGTTACCAAACTAGATCCTCCAACCCCTTTTTTGGCAAACCAACCTAGCACTTCTAATAACCAACCAACCAAAACCTCCACCAAACTAACCAATCCTCAACCACCTAAGCTAATCAAGACCCAAGTAACCAAACCCCCTTCAAAACCAACAACCAAAGCAACCAAAGAGGTAAAACCATCTAAAATCCCAAAGCCTTAAATTTTACCTCCCTCAACCTTTCCCTCTATTTCAGGTCCTCATTGCTATACCTTGAGCACGAAGCCTATTATTTTTACCAAAACCCCACCACCTCTTGTGGTTACACCTTCACACTTACTTTATAATGTACCTCTTTTTACTCCACCAGCAATACCTAAGTTACCTACCTTGCCATCTTCCACCTCTAGCTTATCAACCATCTTGCCTATAATATAACCATCAACCAAACGTACCACCTTACCTAAGACACCCACTACCAAGCCTACTTTAGAATAACCATTTACCTCAACACCCAAAGCAAAAAAATTTAAGCCTTTACCACCTTTAATTTAGTCTTACTTAACCATTTTCTAATGGTTATTACAAACCTCTTCCTTGAGCTTACCACCCATCAAACCCTTTTACCCTTCACGTCCCAAACCATCATGGTTCCATAAAAAATTTATTTGTTTATACCACAAGACACCCCACCATGATATAGAGAATTACAAATCTCTCCAAACTCTCATCCACCACCTTTATGATGAGGATGATCTATTAATGGATGAACCTCCTATTTCACCCAAATAACAACCATACCTACCTAACACTTACCCACACTTCCACTCTCACCTAAGAATGAAGATGAGTCTAACCACTCTTCTACCTCACCCTCTCCTTATATCCATACTATCAATGTGGTCACTAAATCACAATAGAAGGATAAAGGGAAGGCTAAGGTGTCCATTCTTTAGACTTACCCCTCTTCAAACTCCCAAGCAAACTACACCCAACCATCTCCATCTTCAATCAAACCCAAGGTGTATATCTTAGGTGCCCCCAATCTAACCCTTAATAATTCAACCCATATACAATATCTATATGAAAATCTATCCTTAAGCAGCTTCACCATACCCCAACAAAAATGAGCTTCTATGAGCTGATTTATACTTCTCCCCATCACTACCAAGCACTCATAGAGGCCTTGAAATCCATCAAGGTCCAACCCAATGGCACTCAACCTCTATCTGCCTTTGTTGGTGCCCTTCAAACTTCTAACCTTGTCACCTTTAAGAATTCATAAATACCTTTTGTCCACCTTGAGGACCTAAATCCCCCACTCTTTATTACTACTTACATCAACCAAACCCATGTCAAAAGGGTGATGTTTGATGGGGGAGATAGAATTAAAATCATATCCTCTTATGCTTACAACCAACTCAACTTACCATATAATATCATGTCAAAATCCATAGTGGTCCTCTAATCCTTTAACAATACTATGGCCACTACCTTGGGAACCATCATCCTTCATATCCATGTATGACCCCACACACTACCTAAACTCTTATATGTTGTAGAAGGAGAATTCCAATACAACATCTTATTGGGATGACATTGGATTCACTCTATGGAATGTGTTCCCTCTACCCTCCATTGATGCATTAAGTTTGAGCATGAGGGCTAGGTCATCAATATCTAAGCTGTCCCAAATCCTTTCTCAACATGTAACATGACTTATCACCCCAATGATGTCATCGTACACCCATCTAATGAACCTTTAGTTGTTACACCCAAATAACCAACCATCGATGAATTGTTAACTAGATCATCCATCCCTTCTTCATAGATCCCTATAGAGTGACCCTTAGGATCTATATTCCAATGATTCTTTTTAGGGGAGTATCACCTTATAGCATTAGATGTTTTCCCTACTCGTAAAGAATATGGGAACCTCAAACATGACCCTTTCTATGACCCTCATATCAGAACCATCATCCCTTTTGATCCCCCCAACCATAAAATGAACTTCATCTATGGGGGACTTGATCAGCCACTTCTTGCTCCCACCACTACCTCTTCCATCTGACCATTCACCTCTAACTTTTCCTACCTTGGCAAACTAACATTCACTAAATTATGCCTTCATAGGTGTTCCTAGAAGGGATTTAACCTTGGCTGATATGAACAAGGACCTCATGAGTTACCTTTGATCAAAACCCAAAAACCTCATGAGTTATTTAGCCTTGGGTTTGCACCACCTAAAGAACCCACCAATTCACCCAAACCTATTGACGTCATCGAGGAAGACATCCCCTCCTCACCAACCCAACCTCCATCAAAATCTAAAGATTTTGACATCATCCCCCCTAAATTCTGTTTAGTCAATATTGTTAGTTTAGGTTCTCTAACCTATGAAAATAATGACTAAACTAAAATCCTTCCTCTCATTCATCCTGAAATGGTATAAAATGATTCACCTACCATCAACACCATCCAACATCAAAATGATGATTCTATTCTCACCTACCTTGATGCCCTAGATTCTGTAATCTATAAATCCCTTCTTGAAACCTCAACCATGTTGAATGAATCCACCACATATATCAACATGGGCACTCCAGACAACACCCATAATGTCAAATTGGGCTAATCATTGAATACTAAAGAACTTCAAGGCTTCTCCTCTTTCCTCCAAGACCGCAACATAACATTCACTAAGTCTTATAATGATATGCCCAAGATTGACCACACCATTGCTACCCATAACATATTCATCATGATGTCAAACCTATTAAATGTAAAATTTGATGCATGCATCCTCACATAGCCCTTCTCATCAAAGAAGAGCTTTAGCATCTCCTATCTGTAAACTTCATTCAACCCATTGACTACCCTTAATGGGGCTTGAATATCATACCTATCACCAAAGCCACTAGGGGTCTATGCATTTTGTAGACACCGCAAACGTGTCTGCACCTTGGTCCTCCCCCTTGGCCTTAAACCCCTATCCTAACCCTTGGCCTTGGCCCCCTTTCCACCCTACCCTTGCCACCTTGGATCCTCCCTTGAATCCCTCCACCTTCCCCCTAGCATTTATTAGGCCAAATCTCTTCATTATCTTCCCCCCACGCCCATTTTGGCATCCTCGTGACCGTTCTTCCCCCACCCCCTCGCTCGGCGGCGTGCAAGAATGGGCAGAGGCTATTTTTAGCCTCTGTCCCCATTCTGCGACCGCCGACGTCGGCGACCCTTCGGCCGACGTCGGCGAAACTGCCGGCGTCGGCATCCTTCATTACCCCTTTCTGCATCCGTTACCCCCCTGGACCCTTGAGCTCGCAAACAGATCTCTCTTGGTTTTTTGGCATTTGTCTCTCCTCCGTCTGGACCTCGTGCAACAGCAGCAACAAGTGCAAAGGCTCTGGATCAGGGATTTCTTCTTGACAAGTCTTTCGTGGCTCCAATAACAGCTCCTCCGTTCTTCAGTCAGCAAGCCAAAGGTAAGCACAATCTGGTGTTTCATTTTATTTCATTTCTTTAATTTTTAGTTATATACCCTATCTATTGTCTTCTACTCCCTCTGTTCTTCCCCCTGAGAGGCTGCAAAGCCTTCTCAGGTCCTATCCTCTGTGTATCTTCCTCTTCCCTATCCCTCTTTTACTCCAATCCCAGACAACTTCCTCATCCCCCTGTCAACAAAGACCTTGCACAAGGCATCCAACCAGAGCTAGACCACTCCCCAGTCCATTCAGACCCGTCCCCTAACTCTGTCTCGACCCTCTTAGCATCCCGCCCCGTCCACAGTCCAGAAAACATCCCAGACCCGACCACAGGCCATTACCCCGACCGACGCCGGTCACTTCCTCAACCGACGTCGGCAGGATAACCGACGTCGACAGACCTCTTAACCGACACCGGCAGAATTTCCGACCTCGGCGACTGTCATCAGCCTGACTACTCCTTTCAGGTAATCATCAGTGTTTTCTTTCATTTCTAATCTGTTTATCACTTCTATATTATGGCATCCTACATTTTCTTAGTCTTTATCTGTCTGTTGTCTGTGGGTTGACCTCCCTTGAGGAAGTTTTTACACTTCCGAGAACAAGCTTTTGCTTGGCAACCCACTGCTTATCTATCTAACATCCTCTTGTCCAAGTTTATTTTCGTTGCAGGTGTCATTCCTCCACAGCCAAAGAGGGGTGCTCACAAGCGTCTGGATTTACAGTGCGCAATCTTCATCCAGGTACTTCCCATGCCTTGTCCATCTTCTTTTTTTAGTTTCTTCTTTCTCTTAGATCTAAAAGCAAATTTTGAGTAGAAACATAAATGGCACGCCCGGTGGGACCCTAGGTTCCTCCTGGGTTCCTTTTCCTTTTCATTCATTTAGGTGCAGTTAGGCTCCTTCTCTCTTGTCTCTTTCTTCCATTCCGAATGACACTATAAGCAGGACTAAAACGAATCTTTCTTCCTTGCATTCTAGACTAGTCTAAACATCATACTCTTGACCCTTTCTCAAAACTTGTTTGCATCACAACATCACATTTCGACTTGGGCATTAAAACGTATTGCACTTTCATTTCTGCTTGTGCTTGCATTAGTCCACATCTAGTAACTTAGACGCATATTGAATGAACCGTAGACACTTGATGTTACACTACCAAACCACATGCACTAAGCAAACATAAAACTTACCTGAGACAAGGCCCGACTGGGATTTCATCCCCCAGCGGATACCTTACCCGTCCCGGTGACCCTACTTGGATTTCATCACCAAGAGGGAAGCCCACTCCATTCTCTGGCAGAGGATAAACTCTAGGCGAGGTATATCTTGGCTAAGCGAGACCAGCTAACCACTGGAATCGTGAAGTGACGGGAGCTTGCTCCTTAGCACCAGGCCACGTACCAGACCCTAACACAGATCTTTGAGCACCTAAAACAACACCTGAAACCATCTTTAGACTGCCTTCTTCTAGGACCCTTCTTGCAGCCAATCTCCCCAAACATTCATCTAAGGCATAAGCCACAATTTCTAAGGTTAATTCCTAGGATTTATCGCTTAGGCTTGTGTGTCTCTCTCTGTTTTCCTCTTCTCATCTGTTTGTTTGAGTGTGTGAGGACGCTTTCTTCATTGTTTTCCAAGCACCTTTTGGTTCTCTGGAAAACACAGTCATCGGCATCGGTTCTGCCACCGACGTCGGCTTCCCCTGTCACCGGCATCGGTTCTAATACCGACGTCGGCTTCATCTATTACCGACATCGGTTTTTAAACCGACGTCGGTCTCTGTCACTGTCCTTTTTTTCCAAAACCAGCAGCCTGAAACCTGTCCCTTCTCTGTCAAAGACTCCATCCTGGTTTTCTGGAACTGAGCAACACAGTTCCTGAGACCTGAACCTTCTTTGCCTTGCATGGTTTTGACTCGTAGCCAAGCCAAAGCTCTTGTCAACCACGCTAGCCGTCAACCACTTCTGTCCACCCCGTCCGTGACCAAGCCTACAATGGAGTTCAACTCGAAGACCGAAAGAACTCCCATTCATCCAACCCCACCGCAGACTCCCATTGTCCAAGAAGGGGACCAAGATTTCGAATGATTCTTGGACCTCAACATCAAGGCTTTGCAACATTATCTCGCTCATAGCCGAATGCGAGACTCCTTGGGTAATCCAATCTATGGAATGCCAACCTCTCTTGCCGCGACTACGGCTATATCGACAACATCCATAGTTCAACCTTCAGACACTCGACCCGTCATTTCGACCACCGACCAGACCCAGACTTTGACCAATCCTCCAGGGGTGGCCTCTCCCTCTATCATTGGGCCCACTTCCACCGGAGTTTCGGCCCCCTGTCAACTTCAGCCCTCTCAACCGCTATCCACTCCTTTTCAAAACCTTATCATCTCTATTCCACCTACCCTGGCCCCTATCAACACCAGGGTGGCTTCTTATCCATTGGCCCCCGTTACCACAGTCCAACCTCTCGTGGCAACATCGGGCCTAGCTATGTCTTCTACTCAACCACCTTTAGCATCCACCTCTGCCCCTGCGATTAGTCATCCGTACATTGTACAATCGACTATGTCGCACGCCTCCTCTAACCTCTTCCAAGCGCCCTACAACTTAGGGGGCGCGCAACCCGTCAATCCATCGGCAGACATCATCAAAATGCTAATGGACAAGATGACCAGTCTTGAGACCTCTGTTTCCGGCTCGCGCAACACTCTTTCATATGAGCAAATCTGTAACGAGCCCATTCATCCTTCTGTCCCAATCAGACCATACCCTAACCATTGGGAGCTTCCTAAATTCACTCGCTTTCAGAACAAGGAAGACCCCCAGCAACACTTGCGGGCATTCAAACATGCCTGCTACCTCATTGGCCATGATGATGCGTTACTCCTACGCACGTTCCCTATGTCTCTCTCAGGTGTTGCGCTTGACTGGTACAGCTCCCTTCCTAGTCATTCCCTCTTCTCATTCACGCAATTGGCTTAGCTCTTCCTCGATCACTTTTCCATCAACATAACCAAGAAGGTCTCAATCACGGACCTCTATTCTATCAGACAATTCGAGGACGAGTCCATAGCCGACTTCGTTGCTTGATGGAGAGGCCTTATCAATCAACTCTCCTTTTCCTTACCCCAGGCCGAGCTTATTGAACTCTTTTCCCAAGCCTGTGCCAGACATATCTCTTCCACCCTGAGGGTTCAAACCTTCCGCACTTTTGATGAAGCCTTCACGATGGCTCGCAAACTTGAGTTGCGTGCCATCGAGGAGAATAAAGTCAAGTTGCGGAACAAGAATCCCAGCTCTAAGACCACTGACTCTTCTTCTGCCAAGCCATCATCATCCAATTCTAAATCCAAGGCTTCGGCTAATGCCGTGGTTGTCAGACCTTCATCTTCTTCGACCAACCAGCCTGAGCCGTCTACATCTCAGAGCGCTACTCGCCAGTTCCAGCAAAGATACGTACAGCAGCGATATACTCCTCTCGGAGAATCATACGCGTCTGTGCTGGAAAAACTTGTTAAACAGGGGGTCCTTAATCTCCCTCAAGCCCGACCTCCTCCACAATTCGATCCCTCACACGCTATTCCCGCGTGGTATAGGGAGCATGACTTCTGCAGCTTCCACCGTGTTAAGGGCCATGACACGGAAAACTGCAAGACCTTTAAGAACATAATCCAAGACATGCTCGAAAAGGGGGATCTCATCTTAGACAATCCAAATGCACCTCCTAATCAGGCCATTGACATCTTCAAGCAACCTTTTCCCAATCATCCACCAACTCAAAGCAACGTCCAGACCTTAATTGACGACAATCATGAGCACAACGTTCGAACAGTCAATACGGTCTCTCCCTTCATCCCCAATCCACATCAAGAGGCTAGTCCATCAATCAGTCTGTCACATGTGGACGAACCTCTCTCCCCGGCTAGTTCTCCACCGACCTCTCTCATCTTGGAGGACACCTCGGCTTTACCAGCACCACCCGTCTCGCCATCCTCCATTCTACTACCTATGGAGGACCCGACCCTTCCTACTCCTCAGCCGCAAGTGGAGGGCACCGTCATCCCTGCCCTTTACCCGCTCGGGAAGCCTCACTTTTCGGATTCTTCTCCACCTAGGGAAGAACCTGTCTCCCCTTCGTCTTCATCTAAATCTGTCATGACTTCACCACACCATGCGTCTAAGACCACTACACCCATCTCGTCTTCAACCTCGCAACCATCAACATCTTCTTCTCAGCCATTTTCCCAGTTAGTGGAGAAAATTGCGCTTCTCCCCCCAAGGAAAGTGATGCCTCAGGTGTTGTGGGAACGTCTTAAAGCCCTTCAACATACCCGCACCCTCTCATCACATGCCACTGATCCTCCTAAGGTGAAATCTCGTCAGACTCTTGACAAAGACCAGACTCTCAAACCTCAACCAAACCCATCAAAATCAAAACCTGCATCTACCTCATCTAAACCCATCAAATCATTTGGCGTTCATCCTGTCTCCACCCTCACTCACCCACAAGTGAAGGTGGACCTAGGCCAGACCTCGACCAGCAGCAGTCTTCCAACCAAGTCAAAGAAGACTGCCAGACCTCATAAGCGAATGCCTCCTTCCCCGTCACCATTGCCATCCATTTTGGGCCCTCATCCTTCGACCTTGACCAGCATCCTTCCCACTCCAGCCTCCAGTCGAAACTCGTTGCCTCCTTTGCTTCCTCTGCCTATCTCCAGCCTTCCCTCTCCCAAAAAGGCATTCTCAATCACCAGGCCAGAGCCATCTCCATCTATCACCGTGCCATCAACCCATAAGGTGGTACGGAAACCTCTTCTAACCTCACCTAAGCAAAAGTCACCAACCTCGCGCATATCAAATAACATGGACCCTCTATTGGGCTCATACTCGTTGATATTGCGCTGACTTCTCCAGACTTCTGACATAACCCTTCCGCCCATCAAGCCTTTCCAACCTCTCGGGTCCAAGCCCTCCTGGTTCGACGATACGAAAATTTGCTTATATCATCGTACACCAGGACATGACACCGAGACTTGTTGTGCCTTCAAGGCCGTCATCCACCGCCATATGGAGAAAGACACTCTTCTCCTTGAGGACACTCTCGACCAGACCCTGACTCCTTCCTCTTCAAACACGTCAACATCTCACCAGCAAGACATGACCCCTTCCTCACCTCCTATTTTCGAAATCAATGCTATCCGTATAACCACTAGGTCGCAAAAGGACAAGGCCAAAGAAAAAGCTGCCATTCCTTGGACCTATCCCTTCGTCAAGCCACCTCTTGCGCCCAAGCCTAAAATTTCTATCCTTGGCGCATCCCAGCCCTCTTCATCTTCCTCTTCTGGGCCAGTTCACGACTCCATGCTGAAGCAGCTTCATCAGACACCTGTGAAGATGTCTCTTTATGACCTTATCCAAACCTCACCTCAGCACCGTCAAGCCCTTATCCAAGCCTTGCAGGCAGCGGAGGTCCAACCCGAGGACCCCCAACCACTCACTGCCCTCGTCCATTCTTTATCTCCTGTCAACTCCATCACATTCAGCGATTCTGAGATTCCCACATCTAACACGGAAGATCAGGACGCCGCCCTCTTCATCACTGCCTATGTTGATCGGACACGCATCAAACACGTTATGATCGACGGCGGCGCTAGCATCAACATTATCTCTACCCACGCCTTTGATCAGCTATCTCTTCCCAAAAACTGCGTCTCCAAAACTGACGCGATCTTACGCTCTTTCAATGACACCACCGCCACGACCATTGGCACAGTCATCCTTCACATTCGCGTTGGTCCACGCACAGTCCCAGAGCTCTTTTATATCATCGAAGGAGAGTTTCAATACAACCTTCTACTAGGCTGACCTTGGATCCGTGCCATGGCCTGTATACCCTCCACCCTGCACCATTGTGTGAAGTTTGAGCATGACGGGCAAGTCCATACCATTCCCGCTGACCCTTCACCCTTCAAGACTTGCAACACCACCTACCGTCCCAACGATGTCCTCATTCCCATCAAGTCGTCAACTCCAGCACCGCCTCCATCTGCAAAAGCTTCAACCAATTCGCAATCGGCGGTCGCCCTCACCCCTCCTCTTCAAGCGCCGACCAAAGACCCCATGGAAGACATCTTCCAACGACTATCACTTGGGGAATATCGCTTGTTGACCCTCGACATGTTCCAAACTCCGCAAGAGTATGGACGCCTTCACCTCAGTCCCAATTACGACCATCGGATCGGGACGGTCGTACCTTATGGTCCTCCTCACTTCCAAACCAACTTTGTCTATGGGGGGCTTAATCAAGCTCCTACCAACGCCAATTCCCTTTCTTCACCCCAACCTTTCACATCTAATTTCTCATTTCTTGGCAACCCCGCCTTTGCACACACTTACCTTCACAGGTGTGCATGGAAGGGTTTCGGTTTCGGACGTTATGAGCAGGGCTCCCACCAGCCTATCGAGCCGCTCAATGATCACGATGTCAAGAAATGGTATGGCCTGGGATATCATGACCCCACTCAGGCTCCTTCCGACCTTTGTCCCGAGCCGACCATTGACCAATCTCCTCCAGACTCACCCATTTCTCCTTCGTCACCTACGGAGTCGGTGGTTTCCATCCCTCCTAGTTTTTTTTTTCATAAACACCGTCTGCCTAGAACCCCTGACCTATCAGCTCAATGGGGTGTCCAGGTCTCTCCCTCTCATTTTTCCTAGCATGGTAGAAAATGAGTCGGCAACCATTCACACTGTCCACTGCGTTGACGATGACGCCATCCTTTCCTACATGGGTGCCAATGACTCTTTCATCTAGCGTTTCCTCCCTTCCGAGACCCAGGTTATGTTAAATGAATCCACCATTGACATCAACCTCCCTTCTTCTTCCGATGTTCCTCACGTCTTAAAGATTGGCCAATCTTTAGACGCTCTGGAGCAGCTTGACTATGCCCAGTTCCTTTCCAACCATAGCAAGGCCTTTGCCTGGACTTACAGCGACATGCCTGGCATCGACCCCACCATTGCTACCCACAACATTGTCACCAAACCAGAGGCCAAGCCTGTTAAGCAAAAGCTTCGAAAGATGCATCCTCGCATTGCGCTCCTTGTCAAAGAGGAACTTCAACGCCTTCTTTCTGTCTCCTTCATCCAACCCATCGATTATCCACAGTGGGTCTCTAACATCATCCCAGTTACTAAAGCAACTGGGGGGATTCGGATCTGCATGGACTATCGCGACCTTAACCTAGCCTGTCCCAAAGACGACTTCCCTCTTCCTAACATTGACCAGCTTGTTGATCTCACGGCCGGCCATGAGATGCTATCTCTCATGGACGGGTTTTCAGGATACAATCAAATCCTGATCGCACCGAAAGATCAGCACAAGACTACCTTTATCACCCCATGGGGGACTTTCTGCTATCGAGTCATGCCTTTCGGCTTGAAGAATGCTGGTGCCACCTATCAGCGCACCATGACCTACATTTTCCACGATCTCCTCCACAAGATCATGGAGGATTACGTGGATGACCTTCTCGGCAAGTCCAAACTTCGCCGTGACCACTTGACCATTCTCACAATCATCTTCTCTCGCCTTCTTCAATACAATGTCTGCCTCAACCCCAAGAAGTGTGTCTTTGGGGTCCTCTCAGGCAAGCTTCTCGGCTTCATCATTTCTTTCTGTGGTATCGAGATAGATCCCGCTAAAATTTGCGCTATCCTTGAAATGCCACCCCTGACCAATCTCAAGCAGCTTCGCAGTCTCCAAGGGAAGCTCCAGTCCATTCGCCGTTTCATCTCGCAACTTTCAGACCGCTGCCAACCTTTTCATCATCTCCTTAAGAAGGACGTCTCCTTTAAGTGGGATGAGAACTGTCAAGAGGCTTTTGAAGCCCTCAAAAGCTATCTGGTCTCTCCACCAGTCCTCACTCCACCTAAAGATGACCAACCCTTCTACCTTTATATCTCTGCTACCAACCATTCGTTAGGTGCCATGATCGCGCACCGAGACGAGCATCATCGTGAGCAAGCGGTTTACTACATTAGCCGAACACTGGTCGACTATGAAACTCGGTATACTCATACCGAGAAACTCTATTTGGCATTAGTCTTTTCCGCCACAAAGCTTCATCACTACCTTCTCAACCACAAAACCTTAGTCGTCACTCACACCGACCCCCTCAAGTACATGCACTCCAAGCCATATCAGAATCAACGTATGGCTCGGTGGCTTATGCTGCTTACTGAGTTTGACTTCGAATTCATCCAGCAGAAATCTATCAAGGGGCAAACTATTGCTGACCAACTGGCAGATGCCCCTCTTCCCAACAACCAACCTTCACACTGTGAGTTCCCTGACGAGTCTATCGCTACCCTTTCCACCGATGACACCGTCTACCAAATGACTATGTTCTTTGACGGCTCCAAATGTCAACTCGGCGGGGGTGCGGGGGTCATCCTCATCCCACTCGAAGGGGAGCCCATGCCTCTATCTTTCAGGCTTGACTTTGATTGTACCAATAACATGGCTGAATACGAGGCCTTAATTTTGGGACTTCAGACTGCCCTTTCTCTCCACATCAAGTCTATCACATCTTCGGCAACTCGCAGCTCGTCGTTAATCAAGTTAACGGTTCATATCTCTATAAAAATGAAGTTTTACAGAGGTATAAAAATTGTGTTGACCTTCTTTTAGCATCTTTCGACCATCACCTCTTGCAGACTGTTCCACGCTCTACGAACAAGTTTGCCGACACCATGGCTTCTCTTGCTTCGCATATCCCATCTTCATCATCATCATCTCACCTTTTTGTCACAGTGCATCGTGTACCTTTGCCTTCATACATCTCTCCTCACATCGACCATATTAACACTATCAATTCTAGCCCACGAGATGACTGGTATAAGCAACTTGTGGACTACTTGTCTCTTTCTGTCACTCCTCCCAACCTCTCTAGCAATGCGCGGTGAGCTTTCATCAAGCGCACAGCTTGCTATACCATGCTAGGGGGTCTTCTCTATAAACGAGGCTTCAACGGCCTCCTTCTTCGTTGTCTAACCTCCACTGAAGCTTCTCACGCCATAAAGCAAGTCCACGATGGGATTTGTGGCAGACACTTTAGTGGAAACTCGGTTGCCAAGCGCATCCTTCGCCTGGGTTATTATTGGCCCACCCTTCATCAAGACTGTAGCGACTATGTTCAGCATTGCATCAAGTGTCAGCAACACTCTAACCTGCTTCATCTCCCCAGCCATGCTTTGCAAGTCACTCAAGATTTTTGGCCTTTGTCTCAGTGGGGCTTGGATCTCATCGATGAGATCAACCCTCACTCGTCTCTTCGTCATCAGTCCATCATCACTGCCACTGAATATTTCACCAAGTGGGTGGAAGCCATTCCTCTTGTCTCCACAAAAGCCGACAAAATTGCCGACTTCATCAACAGCCACATCATCTGTCGTTTTGGTGTCCCTCACAAAATAATTACCGACAACGGCAAGTCCTTCAAAAATAAGATTGTCCAAAAACTATGCGACTCATTTGGCATCAAACTCAGCTTTTCTTCGCCTTACTACCCACAAGCAAATGGGCAGGCAGAGGCTTCAAACAAAATTCTGACTAAAATTCTCATGAAGGTGGTCGACGATACAGGAAGGGATTGGCACATTCATATTCCCTTTGCTTTGTGGGCCTACCGCACTAGCATCCAAACCTCTACGGGTGCTACTCCTTTCTCTCTCATGTACGGAACAGAGGTTGTCTTACCTCTCGAAGTACAGATCCCGTCTCTCCGCATCTCCTTGCATGACATTCTCTCCAACAACGACTTTCATCAAGATCGCTTAGCTCAACTTGAGTTACTTGACGAGCGCCGTCTTGCTGCCCTTAATCATCTCCATGTCTACCAAAGTCGCATAAAGCGGGCCTACGACAAAAATCTGCGAGAACGAGATTTCAACATCGGAGACCTCGTCCTCAAAGAGAATCAGCACGTGACCAATATGGAGCGAAGTAAATGAGGCAAATTCACCCCCAATTGGCTTGGACCTTTTATCATCACGCACAAGTATGGGTCAGGGACTTATCGTCTGTCTTCCCTCGACGGACGGCCAGAACCTGAGCCTCTTAATGCGTTGCATCTTCGACCATTCTTCTGCTAGTCGAGTACTCGTCTACTTGACACGTAACTTGAGCTCGTCCCTTGAGTAATCCTCATCCTCTTAATCCTCATCCCTTTCAACCCTATTCCCCTTTAACAAGTCCTCTACGACCCTTTTATGATGCATGGATGCTTTGTCCTAATAAAAGGGGAGTCCTTGAACTTTTACAGCCTTGTCCATGACTCTAATCAAATCAAAACAAAATATATCAAGATGTCAAAACATATCCATGGTCACAAAATCAAGTCAAAATCAAAAAAATAGACTGCTCCCTCGAAGGACAGCTGTACTATCATTGCTGTATTACTAGACTGATCCCTCGAAGGACAGCTAGGCCAACTTATCAAACATTATAAAGCAAAAATATAGACCATTCCCTCGAAGGATGGCTATGACTAATCTTGCTACAAACAGCACCTTTCTTAGAAGCTTCCCGCATTGATCAGCTTCGCAACATGACCACCAAGCAAAAGACATCTCTATGTAGGCTTCCCGCATCGATCAGCCTGCACCAAAAAAAAAAAAAACGAGTCACGGACTTGGCTTGTAGTTGTCTCAGGGTCTCCTATAAAAAGGGGCAAGGTTATTCCTGCTCTTAAACTGGGTTACCCTATCCTCCTCCTATCACCTGCTCAGGGGACTTCGAGCTCACTTTAATGTCAAAGTGATTCGATTACCATTCTAACACAACACTGGTCAACGACGTAATGCATGAACAGGGCTTTTGTTCTAATAACCCCTATCTATGCTTCCTTTTTGGTCCTTGTCAATGAAAGAGCAATTTGCCTTTCATCTTTTCTCTACACTTTGGTCACATTTAACTGCATCAATCAGCAACTCATCTCAAACCCAGCCATTTTCATCATTTTCAGCTGACATCATCCCAGACCATTTCACATAGTTTCTATGGACACCAGTACACATGGAAACTACCAACCAGACCCAATTTATGTTAAGCATAAACCAATACTTGCTGAAGCATAAATAGACTTCTGTTCATTCTTAGCATACATCCATCGCAACTATGGAAACTTGCTAGGGATGAAAGACTCTCGACCAATTCTACAGAATACACCATCTGTAGCATCATTTTATCCTCATCTTACCCTCGTCATTTCAACACTTGACCACATCCAATCATCAATCACTCTGTCTCCTTGTCCAAACTACATTGGTCTGAGGCCCTATGACCAGGGCTATGTAGGCAGCACTCAGATAACACATCCTCTGAGGTTAGCTCGACCACCCCCGTTTGTTCGTCTCCTTGATGGACAAACCTTCTCTTCTGCGACCTTGACCTTGACTAAGACCAATCATTTTCTTTGTCCAAGACCAATCATTTTCTTTGACCAAGACCAATCATTCAACTTTGACCAAAACCAATCATCAACTTTGACCAAGACCAATCAGTCTCTTTGACCCTTCCTCCCTTTTAGGGAGAACTACATTGGCCTGAGGCCCTTCACACAGGGGCTATGTAGGCAGCACTCAGTTGACATGGGGTCTTCTGAGGTTAGCTCGGCCGCATCCTTTCGTCCATCCATCCTCTTGACCAATGACCATCCTTCGACCTTCGACCACTTCCAAGACAATGTTGCCTTGGTTGTTTTTGCGTGTGTGCTACCTCACGGCTGGTTAGCAAAATTGTCTGCAGACTATTTTTGACCCTTCGCAAGTATCAGATTGCGAGCCAGTTGATCCCTACTACTTGTGGCTTTTTCGTGTTTCTGGGAGCACTTCCTGAGCCCTGGATACCTGGAACACGATGACCATTTGGAGCTTCAGCTTAAATTGAGTGACCCGATCAGTAGATGACTAAATGCTGGGGCCCGGTTACTTCAATTTTGGCACTCCTTGACCCTCGACATGCGACAATTTGACCTGACCCTCTCGTGAAGTGGAATACGCGCAATCACGACTACTGCAGCATTTTCACTCACTCTCTTCTATCCATTTCTCTGTCAAATCGACACTCGATCTTCGGTTCCCTTCTCTCGACTATCACTTTGAGGGGGGAACACCTCATCCTTTTCCTGGGGCAACCAACTCCTATTTTTGTCTTGCAGTTCATCTAGAACAACCAACAAGACAAAAAGGGGCAAATGTAGACACCGCAAACGTGTCTGCACCTTGGTCCTCCCCCTTGGCCTTAAACCCCTATCCTAACCCTTGGCCTTGGCCCCCTTTCCACCCTACCCTTGCCACCTTGGATCCTCCCTTGAATCCCTCCACCTTCCCCCTAGCATTTATTAGGCCAAATCTCTTCATTATCTTCCCCCCACGCCCATTTTGGCATCCTCATGACCGTTCTTCCCCCACCCCCTCGCTCGGCAGCGTGCAAGAATGGGCAGAGGCTATTTTTAGCCTCTGTCCCCATTCTGCGACCACCGACGTCGGCGACCCTTCGGTCGATGTCGGTGGAACTGCCAGCGTCGGCATCCTTCATTACCCCTTTCTGCATCCGTTACCCCCTGGACCCTTGAGCTCGCAAACAGATCTCTCTTGGTTTTTTGGCATTTGTCTCTCCTCCGTCTGGACCTCGTGCAACAGCAGCAACAAGTGCAAAGGCTCTGGATCAGGGATTTCTTCTTGATAAGTCTTCTGTGGCTCCAACAACAGCTCCTCCGTTCTTCAGTCAGCAAGCCAAAGGTAAGCACAATCTGGTGTTTCATTTTATTTCATTTCTTTAATTTTTAGTTATATACCCTATCTATTGTCTTCTACTCCCTCTGTTCTTCCCCCTGAGAGGCTGCAAAGCCTTCTCAGGTCCTATCCTCTGTGTATCTTCCTCTTCCCTGTCCCTCTTTTACTCCAATCCCAGACAACTTCCTCATCCCCCTGTCAACAAAGACCTTACACAAGGCATCCAACCAGAGCTAGACCACTCCCCAGTCCATTCAGACCCGTCCCCTAACTCTGTCTCGACCCTCTTAGCATCCCGCCCCGTCCACAGTCCAGAAAACATCCCAGACCCGACCACAGGCCATTACCCCGACCGACGCCGGTCACTTCCTCAACCGACGTCGGCAGGATAACCAACGTCGGCAGACCTCTTAACCGACATCGGCAGAATTTCCGACCTCGGTGACTGTCATCAGCCCGACTACTCCTTTCAGGTAATCATCGGTGTTTTCTTTCATTTCTAATCTGTTTATCACTTCTATATTCTGGCATCCTACATTTTCTTAGTCTTTATCTGTCTGTTGTCTGTGGGTTGACCTCCCTTGAGGAAGTTTTTACACTTCCGGGAACAAGCTTTTGCTTGGCAACCCACTGCTTATCTATCTAACATCCTCTTGTCCAAGTTTCTTTTCGTTGCAAGTGTCATTCCTCCACAGCCAAAGAGGGGTGCTCACAAGCGTCTAGATTTACGGTGCGCAATCTTCATCCAGGTACTTCCCATGCCTTGTCCATCTTCTTTTTTTTAGTTTCTTCTTTCTCTTAGATCTAAAAGCGAATTTTGAGTAGAAACACATTTGTGTGTACTTTTATGACCTTAACCTCACCTACCCCAAGGATGGCATTCCTCTACCTATTATTTACCAACTTGTTGATCATACAGCCACCTAGGAGATGTTATCTCTCATGGATAGGTTTTTGGGTTACAATCAAATCTTGATTGCTCTAGAAAATCAGCATAAAACTACCTTTACCATTGTTTGGGGAAATTTTTATTATAGAGTCATGCCTTTTGGGTTAAAAAATGATAGTGCAACCTAACAATGAGCCATGACCTACATCTTCCATGACCTCATCCACACTATCTTAGAAGACTATGTCAATGATCTCTTGGGAAAATCCAAATCGTGAAAATATCATCTAAAAGTTTTTGGCATTATCTTCAAATGCCTAATCCATTTCCATGTCAGGCTCAACCCTAAGAAATGTTTTTTTGGGGTCCTTTAAGGAAAGCTTCTTGGCTTTATCATCTCCCTTCAAGGAATCAAAGTAGACCCTGCCAAGGTCAAAGCAATCTCGGAGATTCCTCTTACAGACCTTAATCAACTTAATAGCCTATAGGGAAAACTTCAATCCCTTCACCATTTAATTTCCCAGCTTTTAGATCGGTGTTAACCTTTCTATCACCTTCTAAAGAAGCATGTCTCTTTCAAATGGAATAATGATTGTCAAAAATCTTTTAAATCCCTCAAATAGTACCTTTTGTCACCACCTATCCTCACTCCTCTTAAGGATGACCACCCCTTTTGCCTATGTGTCTTTGCCACTAACCATTCCCTAGGGGCAATGTTCATCAAGATGAATAACATAGAGAATAAGCCATGTACTACATTAGCCACATGCTTGTATAATATGAGACTCGATATACCCATAATAAGAAACTTTGCTTGGCCTTGAATTTAATTGCCACCAAACTCCACCACTACCTTCTTAACCATAAAACCTAGTCATAACCAACACCAACCCACTCAACTACATACATTTCAAGCCATACCAAAACCAGCATATGGCCAAGTGGCTTATGCCCTTAGTAGAGTTTGATCTTGAGTTCCTTCAGTAAAAGTCAATTAAAGGGTAAGTCATTGTTGACCAATTGGTTGAAGCACCTTTGACAGATCATCAACCTCCTCCTCTTTAATTTCTAGATGAATCCATTACTACTCTTTCCCAAGAGGACATAACCTAACAAATGATTATGTTCTTTGATGGGTCAAAGTGTCAACATGGTGGGGGAGATAGTATCATCTTTATCCCCTTTGATAGTGAACCCCTTCCTCTATCCTTTAAACTTGATTTTGAATGCACCAACAATATGGTTGAGTATGAATCCCTAGTTACCAAACCATTTTAGCCTTGGGAATAAAGATAATCAATGTCTTTGGTGATTCCCAACTTGTGGTCAATCATGTCAATGGCTCCTATCAATGTAAGAATGATGTCTTACAATAAATAAACTTTTAGTTAACAAATTATTAGCATCATTCAAACATTACCTAGTCCAATCTTTTCCCCAATCTACTAATAAATTCATTGATATAATGGCTTGCCTTGATACCCAGATCCCTTTTCAGCCTTTCAATTCCAAAATCTTTGTCACCATTCATCATTTTACCACACCCTCTTATAACCAATCTAACCTCCTTACCATTTTAGCGTGGAGGAATCCCCATCTGACATTTGGTATGACCACACATTTAACTACCTCAACCTAGGCATCATTCCTCCTAACCTCTCTAAGAACATCCAAAGAACCTTGGTTCAAAATACCTCTCATTATGTTATGCTATGGGGAATCCTTTACAAACATGGTTTCAATAGTTTCCTTCTTCATTGCCTACACAGCCATGAAACTTCCCATGTGATCAAGGAAACACATGATGGGATCTATTGGTAGCACTTAAGTGGTATAGCAGTCACTAAATGTATCCTTTGCCTTGGCTACTATTGGCCCACCTTCAACCAAGACTATTTTGATTATGTAAAAAAGTGTGTTAAATGTCAATATCATGTTAATAAACATCATTCACCATCTAATAGCCTCTAGGTATCTAAGAAATTTTGACCTTTCTCATAATGGGGGATTGATCTCATTGAGGAAATCAACCCCCATTTTTTTTAGTAGCATAGCTCCATCATCACAGCCACTGAATATTTCACCAAGTGGGTGGTAGTTATTCCTCTTATCTCAACCAAAGCAAAGAAGATTATCAACTTTATCAACCATCATATCATCTATTGCTTTGGTGTTCCTTATAAGATCATCACCAATAATGGAAAATATTTCAAAAACAAGTAAGTCCAAGGCCTATGTGACGCATTTGGCATCAAGTTAAGCTTTTCCTTGCCATACCATCCATAAGAAAATGGATAGGCAAAAGCATCTAACAAAATTCTAACTAAAGTCATCAGTGCTTCAGGTCAAGATTGGCACTTGCACATCCCATTCACTTTATGGGCCTATTTTACTATAATTCAAACCTCTATGGGTGCTATCCCTTTCTCTTTAGTCTTTGGAGAAAAGCCAGTCTTGCCTCTTGAATCTAAATTCCCTCTTTTTTTATATCTTTGCAAGATTTTTTTTTTGAAGAAGATTATCATCAATACCATTTAGCTTAGCTTGAGCTACTTGATGAGTGTCATATATCCACCCTTAACCATCTTCATGTCTATCGAGAATTCATCATGCATGCCTATAAAAAACACCTCAAAATATAAGACTTCAATATCAGAGACTTCCTACTAAAGGAAAACCAATATGTGACCAACATGGAGAAAAGTAAACAGGGTAAGTTTGCTTTCAATTGGCTTAAACCCTACATCATAACCCATAAGTATGGATCAAGAGCTTATCATTTTTTCTTTCTCAAAGGAAAACTAGAGCCTGATCCTCTCAATACTTTGCATTTGCATACGCTCTTTTATTAAAGAAGGATCAAACTCACCTTGTTGTCTAACTTAAGCTCATCCCTTTATTATGATATTTTCACCTTCACCCATCTCCCTCCTCTCCTTTTGAGGATAATTAATTACAACATAGAACCATGTGATTAACCATCACAGTCATAACCTAGCCTAAATATGAGTACCATAGATCTACCCATAACATGGTTCTCATGGATACTTTTCACCTCTAGCAAGATGGAATCTGATGGTCACTATCTCTCAAAACCACACCTTTTCACATATCATTAACCTTATTATGTTAAAGTATTTCCCTCATAACGGTAAACCTCTAAACTTCATTAGACTTGTCTATGTCTAAAAATGTCACATCCAAAAATAATTTGGATGCCAAAATATTAATTGGGTCAATATCTTAAGCATTAGAGATTGCTCCCTTAAAGGATAGCTACCCAAAAACAAAATAAAAATTACCAAATTTAAGGTAGATTTCTCCTTTTAAGGATAGCTATCAAAGAACATTAAATAAAGCCAATAAAATTAAAACACTCCCTTGAAGTACGGCTAAGTTAATAGAGAAATTTCTTGGAAGCTTTTCACATCGATTAGCTGCCCATATACAGTAGTAAAGTAGAAGACCCACTACCACAATCAAAATAAAATTAAAATAATCTAAAGCCGCAATCGGATCTTAAATAGCATAATAAGTTGGAAGTGGTAATTGGCTTTCACATGTAGACTTCTTGTATTGATCAGTCTACATTTAGCATATAACATGGACTTGTCTATTACCATTCTTAGGTCACCTATAGAAGGGGAAAACCAACCACATAAGGTTACCATACACATCACCCATTATCCTTCATACCACCTATTACCCATCTTCCCTGTATACTATCTATAAATTAGGGGATTTAGAGATTACTTAACACACTATGATCAAGAAACTTGTTTTATCAACCAACGCATGCTAATGTGAAGCATTCAAAAGGCTTATATTCCTTAATCCAATCCAACTTTGGGTTTTGTTTCATTCTTGTCAACAAATAAGAATTATACCTCATTTCTTATTCTCTCATCATTGAGTCATGTATTTTATTAGACCTATTTCTCATGATTTTTCATGTCTTTTCCACATGTAATATGGTTATCTCACCTAATTATTTGCCACCACTATCATCCATCAAAACATCATAACCCTAACCATGAATAACATCATAGAAACATTAACATCAAATCCTTATATATGACTAATCAACCCACCTTTTAGAGATACCTTTCTTCATAACCTCAACCAATCTTTGACACACACCCATTTTTTACAAACCTTCCACCAAACTAGACCATGTGGTACATCAAATTGAGTCAACCCATTTGAGAACCATTCTCTAACACTTGTTGAACTACATTGGCCTCATGTCCATGGACTATGTAGGTACTGCCTGACTTTTAAGGGTAGTTCAGCCACTAATAACCAATTACCCTCCCCTTTTTCTTCTCATTAATTTCCATTACTAAAAATGCCCTCTTGCTTAAGGTTTCTTATGTTAGGGAAGATTTGGATTCTTCCTAGCATCCTTGTAATTTAACATCATCTAATAATTCCTCTTTATTTTTCACCCATTATTGGGAGAACTACATTAGCCTGAGGTCTTCTTAGACTATGAAGGCAGCGCTCAGTTACTGAGGTCAACTTTTTCGCATATTTTATTTTATTTACCCTTCTCACCTAATATATTTTCCTCTACTTCTCTACCTATCTCTTTACCACCTCCCTCCCTTCAGCTTGCCAATCTCTTTTAACCACTTTTCCAACTTGTCAATCTCTTTTAACATAAGGATTGATAGCCTTCCTCATTATCCCCTCTTATCTCCCATAAAGCCACCATCTACTCTACTTCATTGGCCTCCCCATCACCTTTCCTTGCACATGCTTCACATCTCACTCCCTCACCCACTTTTCATATTTTTTGCCCCTCTCTCCACTTCTTACCAACCTTGCCCTTCATCCCCTTTATCTTCTTCCACCATATTATCCTTTCCCCTTACCCTTGACAACCTATCATACCCTCTTCCTCACTCTCTTTTCCTCACCAATTCCACATCATCCTATATCTCTTGCACACTTTCTATTTCTTCTATTATTTTGTTGCATCCCCCACTTTTTCTTTAAATGTGCCACCATTCTCAATCAATTTGCCTCTTCTCACCTTTTTCATTTTCCATTCTTCTTTTTTTCCTCCACAACTAGCTTCTAACTGGATTTCTATCCTTTAAGAGGCCTTCCATAATTTCCCTTTTCTTCTTATCTTTTCTCACCTTTTGTACTTTGCATTCCCCTTTTCATCTTTCCATCTCGGTACTCACTTATCTTTTGAATCTATGTGAGTGTCTGTGCTTTATATCCATGCTTCATTCTTCTTCTTATCATCCCTAATCTTCATCCCTTATTTCCATCTCATTCCCTTTCATTGTGTTCCCCAATTTCCTCACCACCTCACCACATTTTTAGCTTATCAATCTCTTCTAATCACCCATTTGACTTGCCAATCTCTTCTAACAAGTTTATTGTATCATACCTTATCTATTCAGCTTCTTATCCTCCTATCCTTTGATTCCCCTCATTTTTCTTAACCCCTTTCCCATTTTCCATCTCATTCTCATCTCCAACACCACCATCTAATTTGATTCATTATTCCTCTTTTTTTTATCATCATCCATGATTACTTGGTCATGTCATCACCTGCTTCTTCACTCTCTTGTCATCCTTTTTGTGTCCTCTTTTCACTATTTTTCCTTCCATGTGTTTCTTTATTTTTCATTCTCATCACCAAAATATTTTCTCTTTGGTCTCTTTTAGACCCCTTTTCAATTTTACTATGGCCTATCATATTTCTCATCCTCCCATTACCCTTCATGATTGTCACACTTCTCTCCCCATCCATTTTAATTCTCCAATCTATCATTTTTTAGCACATTCCTCAAACCCCCATCTTCTACCTTTTAGTTTTATTATCTTTTCTCCATTTCATTTCATTGTTCCCATCTCCCTTGATGGCATTCCTTATTCTTCCCAAACTTCCTTTCTTCCTCCTCCATATCCATGCTTGGTTCCCTCTATCCTTCTCCATCTTCATTATATCTATGACCTCATTATCTCCTCTAACTATCTCTTTATCCATCTCCTGATCTGCCTTAACTTTATCCCTTATTGGATCTCCTTTATTTTTTCCAATAGACACTCCAGCTTCTCACTCATTAGAGTGTGGTCACCATTTGTATTGCTTATACGTGCATATATGTGTTTACTTCCTCATGTCCTCTTCTCTCTTGCTTTAATGCATGAAATCTTATCAAGTTCATTACTTTAGGGTATCCATTTCTCTATCAATGTCTTTACCTACTACTTATGGGTCCTCCTATTATACATATCCAACTAGTCCCTTCACCCTATCCATCACCTCTTCCCCCTTTAAACCCTTTACACATTTTGAGTGTCTTGAAAATATTGTCATTGATGTCAAAGGTCTAGCATTGGTGATAAAGGCCTCATAGCATTTAATGGTATTTTTAATATTCATATCTTGGCTAATGTGTGTTAATATTTATTTAATATTAACAAATATATTTTTGGCTACATAAAAGTCAAAAGAGGGCCCATGGAGAAGTCAAAGAGTCATGGGGTAAAGACAAAAGAGGAATGGGATGCATTTTCCCATTAAGAGTCATCTTGAGGAATTTGAAAGGTCACCAAGATAAAGACAAAAGAGGGAAGGATGTATTTACTTATGAAGGTCACCATGTGACGTTTCAAATGCAAGGATTTGAAGGGTCATAAAGGGTGAATGCCAAAGGTCATTTAGAAATCTATAAATAAAGGCTTGATAATCCATTTGATATATGCAAGAGGGTGCATGGTTTGTATTTGTTTTATATAAGAAAAGCGGAGAAAATAGAAAGAGATATTATAGAGTTTTATCATTTGTTGAGTAAGCAACATTGAGAGATAGTTGTGTTTTATACACAAGAGGGGTTGGTGCTCATGTGGGTTAGTGCTCACAAATAATTTCTATGTTTGTGCTCAGTAAAGGGGTTGGTGCTCTTTCATATACTTAAGATTATTCTCTATGGTTTTTCCCATTTTAGGTTTCCACATAAAAATATAGTCTCTCTCTCTCTCTCTCTCTCTCTCTCTCTCTCTCTCTCTCTCTCTCTCTCTCTCTCTCTCTCTCTCTCTCTCTCTCTCTCTCTCTCTCTCTCTCGTGTGGTGCATATTGCTTTCAGTTTTGTTGCATATATTAAATGAATGGTTAAGTGATATTTGATTAAGTAAAAAATTTATAAGATATATGATATACTGATTCATCCCCCTCTCAATATATCTAGTGCTTAACAATTGGTATCAGAGCAGGTTCCTTTTTAAAAAGTTTTACAGCTGGAAGGTAGATCGAGGAAAGCATGATGACTAGATCACATGAAGGTTTTTCTACAAATAAGGAACCTTTGTTTGATGGGACAAATTATTCTTTTTAGAGCATAATGATGAGGAATTATTTTATGGCCCTTGGTTTTGACATTTGGCAAGTAGTGGTGGTGGAATATGAAGAGCCATAGACACTTGTAACTACTCCAGTGAAAAAAAGGCAAGTGAAAATAATACTAAATATGTAAATACTATTTTATGTGGTTTATGTGAATCAGAATATGTTAAAGTTATGCAATGTAAATCTACTCATGAAACTTGGGTAAAGTTTGAAAATATTTACAAAGGTGATGGAAAGGTTCAATAAGCTAAGCTTCAGAATTTTAGAAGATAGTTTGAGAGTTTGAAGATGGAAGAGGAAGAAAATATAGTGAGTTACCTTTTGCAAGTTAATCAAATTCAAGGTCTTAAAGAAAACTTAGAAGAATTAATAGTGGTACAAAAAAAATTAATATTTCTACCATTGAGATATGATGCAAAAGTTTTAGTAATTGAAGAGATGAAGAATTTATCCAAGCTAAAGATGGATGAGCTATATGGTATTCTTATGGCATATGAGATGCAGACCAAATAAGAGAAACCCTCAAAGAGATAAGTTGCTTTTAAGACATCAAAGAAAGAGAAGGCTAAGATTCAAGAATCAAGTGATATCTCTAGTGATGATAAAAATAATAACAGAGCTCTATTCATCTACAAGCTGAAAAAGGACAGGTAAATATCAAAGAAAATTACCTTTTAAATGTTTTAATTGTAGAAATATTAGACATTTTACAGCTAAGTACCTAGATAAGGGTAATGGTGACAATAAAGAAGGAAAGTCTATATACAACAATAATTTCAAATTAAAATTTAAGAAGGGATTTGAGAAGAAGAGTTTATATTCTAAAGATCCTAGCTCAATTGAAGATAGTGAAACTAGTGATTCAAAAAAAGAAGATATTTTATTCATGGCCATACATGAAGATGCCTCTACAAGAAAAAGTATAGATGATCAAGAAAAAAAATAGGACAAAGTCAAAGTGAATCTGAAAGGAGAACTCATTTTTGCCTTAGAAAAGGTAAAATCTCTTGAGAAGAAGAATCAAAGATTGAAACTCTAGATCAAGAAAAATGAAAAGGAGTCAAAGGAAATAATTAAAGATATACAAGCACACTTTGAAGAGGCTAAGAAGAATGAAAAATATCTAATGGCATAGTTGTAAAAAGTAAGTGAAGAATGTGAAATGTATGTTATTAAAATTTCTTCTTTAAAAGCATATCTAGAGAAAACAAATAAGGAAATCAATAATAAATCAACCAATAATTCAAAATTTGAGAAAAAGTACTAATATATTGAATAAGATATTATAAATCCAAAAATCAATATTAGATAGGATAGGTATCAGATTTGAAAATAAAAAGAGATATGTTGAAGCTCTTACAAAATAGGAAATAAAAGAGGAAGAAGTTAAGAATACGGAGGACATACTAAACAATGAAGGCTGGAAGGAACAGAGCTATAAAAGGCAATCAAGTCAGAGATACACAAACAATTTTTATTTTTATGGTTACTATTTTTATTGTAATAGATATGGTTAGAAGAAAATATAATTCCATAAAAGGGCTAATAATTTCATAAACAAAGAGAAGAAAACTCATGCAGAGTCAAGCAAAAGCCACAACTCTTTTGTTCCTCTATCAGAGGCTTTAATGAAGAGGCCATAATAATTACAAGTGAAAAAACTTTTGACATATATCTTGGTATTGTAGAAGCATGTTCGAGTTGGTTAAGAAGGACTAGAGTTTCAAGGCTCCATTCATCAAGAAGAAAATTTAGACATGTTCATGGTAGAAGAAACAACCTAAAAAGTCTATGTCAGTACAAACAACTTTGCATGCAAGAAATGAATAAAATCCATGGTTCATTGATAGTGGATGTTCAAGGCACATGACAAGAGATAAGAACAAGTGCATAACCTTGAATAAGAGCAATGGTTGTAGAGTGAAATTCAGAGATATACTACTTCTAGAATTATCAAAAAAGATACACTAAGTTTGGATAATGGTAGAACTAAAATTGAAAATATTTTGTATGTATAAGTTCTTAAGAAAAATATTTTGAGTGTAATTCAAATATGTGATTAGGGGCACACACTAAAGTTTTATGCAGAAGGTTGTGAAATTAAGAGAAAATATTCAGATGTGTTGGTTGTAAATGCTCAGAGAATAGCAATAATTTGTGTATGTTATCAGACATCAAAGGTCAAAGATATTGTTTTATTTAGATTGAAGAAAGTTGGCTATGGCACAGAAGAATAAGACACATAAATTTTGACAATCTTGTCAACATCAGCAAGAAGCAAATAGTCAAAAAATCTTCCAAATATTACAAAACCATCCAACATGCTTTGTGAACCTTGTCAACATGGGAAACAGGTCAAAAGGTGGTTCAAAACAAAAGAATACTCGACCACTCAGATGTTAGAACTTGTTTCACACTAATTTTTGTGGACCTATGAGAACTCAAAGTACTCAAGGTGAGAAATATTTCATGTTGCTTATTGATGACTTTTCACGTATGACATGGGTAATGTTTTTAAATAAAAAATTAGAAGCTTTCAGACATTTCAAAGCATTCAAAGCATA